>WAAB01000938.1:21735-67160 GCA_013389865.1 Piaya cayana | reverse complement strand
GCCCGGGAGGGGCCTCCGCGCCCCGCCCCCGCGCCCCGCCCCGGCCTGGGGGGCGCGGCCCGACATGGCGGCGGCGCTAGGGGGGGCGCGTCCTGGGGTAGTGAGGGGGTTGTCCCGGGGCTTGTGAGACGGCCCCTCATCGCCTGAAGCGGTGCCCCGTCCCTCGTGAGATAGTGCCCCACGGCCTGTGAGATCGTGCCCCATTGCTTGTGAGACAGTGTCCCATCACTCGTAAGACAGTGCCCCATTGCCTGTCAGTCAGTGCCTGATCCCTCATGAGCCGGTGTCCCATTGCTCATGAGACAGTGCCCAATGGCCTGTGAGATTGTGCCCCATTGCTTGTGAGACAGCATCCCATGTCTCGTGAGACAGTGCCCCATCACTTGTCAGATAGTCCCCCAGACAGTGCCTGTGAGGCGCTCCATCATTTACAGGAGACCCCACCGCTCATGGGTGCTGCACTGCTTGAGAGGCACTCAGTCGCTCACTCACAAGAGTGTCTCTTACAGGGTGCTCCATCACTTGTGAGACAATACTCCATCGTTTACAGGAGGCCCTGTCACTCATGGGATGTTCCACCGCTCTCCATCATCTGGGAGAAAATGCTCCACAACTCTTGAGATGCTCTGCCACTTGTGAGACACTCACTCAACTCACTCAACTCTGGCTCTCGTGAGGTGCTTCATCACTTGTGGACTATACTCCATCACTCACAAGAGACTCCATGTCTAGTGAGATCCTTTATCACTTGAGAGATGCTTCATTATTCATAGACAATGCTCCATCACTCATGAGATGCTCTGTCAGTTACAAGAGACTCCATCTCTGTGAGATGCTTCAGCACTTTGAGACAACACTCCACCACTCACAAGAGATTCCATCACTTGTGAGTTGCTGCACCACTTGTGAGACTCTACCACTGGTGAAACAACACTTCACAACTCTTGAGATGCTCCACCACTTACGAGACATTCTCTCACTCATAAGAGACTCCGTCTCTGAGAGACACTTCTTCACTTGTGAGGTGTTTCTTCACTTGTGAAACAACACTCCACTAGCAAGATGGCTCCATTGCTTGAGAGACACTCCACCACTCCTCACAGACATTCCCACAATCACTATGGGGGAGGGACAAGGGGCTTCCTGGCCCTGCCAACAGACAACATGCTTGAGGTACTGGTGTGGGCAGCCTCCTGGGATGCAGTTTGCAGAGCAGCCAGTGTAGACAGCGGGTCCTTCCTGGCCGCCTGGCACACGGGGAGATAGCAGGGCTGGCTCTGGGCACTGACATATCTTTTGGACAATCTGACCAATAACCAAGTTTTTCATCTGGCGCCTGCAGCTGTGGCTGCACCGCCCCTGCAGCTGCAGGGAGGGCCATGGCCCTTGCGGGTCCCCTGGGTGTCGTGGGAAGTGCTGGCTCCTCGGCTGTGCACAGAAGAGTCACAGATGCTGCTGGGACTGCCGATGAGGCATGGCCGCACTCGGCATGGGGCTTCGGTTCCCACTGCGCCGGAGCGCCAGCTTCACTCCTGACCATCCTGCCCTCATGGAGGTACCCAGCCCCACCACCTTGAAGATGGAAGCCAACGTCCTCATTATGGGAGCAGAAAACGTGGGGAAATCAGGTAAGAAGTGATCATCAGGATGCTCCCAGGCAAGGTAACATGTTTCTTCCCCCTGGAAAGGCTGAAAACTGCAGCAGTTTTTGGTGAACGAACTGCAGAGACACGCTCTGTGGAGAAAGCTGGTGAGATGGGGATGAGCTTACGGGTGTGGTGGTGATTTGAAGTGGGGAAGCTGAGCACAACCTTTCAGGCAGCTGGTGAGGAGAAGGTATTTTCCACTGAGCTGTGATTTGTTGATGCTTTCATTCATGCTGTGCTTCTGCTCTGCTTATGGACCTGCTGAGGACTGGAAAACTGGAGGTCATTGCTCCTCCTGGGAGTTTACAGGGGAATCATGCCTGACTGCTCTGGATTCAAAAGGGTCCGTCCTTTAGGTATAGGGTTATTCTGATAATTCTTGTTCTCCCCTCTGCAGCTCTGACTGTGCGTTTCCTCACCCGACGCTTTATCGGGGAGTATGGAGACATGGGTGAGTGCCAGGCCAGGGCCAGGCCAGTTTCCATTAGGGACTGGGGCTGGGAGGTGACTGCTTCTACTCATGGGATTTTGTTGCTTCCCATCCCCTCCTGCCTTTCTCTAGAGCCTTTGTCTGCTTGGGTGCTCAATGATTGCATTTATTCAGTGACCCCTCCCTTCACTCTGGAACTGCTACTCTGGGGTGCAAAGGGTCCTGGGTGGCAGCTGGTGGCACAAATGTGCCTGAACTGAACACCTGGGTGGAGGCAGGCTGGGTGGTCACAGCTATGCTCCATGCTGTATGAAAAGAGCCCCCAGGCCTTGCCTTGTAGAGCATGGTCTCCCAGGGTGGACATGACAGGCTTGTCTCCAGGAGGAGAACACCTGGGTTGAGGGAGCTATCTATCTTTTGGTAGCTCTGTGAAGATGACCAGTTTTGTTCTTGCTTTTTTGGCAGAATTCATCTATAGCCACAACCTAACTGTGGATGGACGAGAGGTTCTCTTCCATATCTGGGATGTCCCTAATTCACAGGTGAGAGGGTGCCTCTCCCATCACCTGTTTTCACCCCAGGGAGAAAAAAAACCCTCTCCTAGAAGTTACAAGGGGGGAATCATAGGCATAGGCCAAACTTGGGTCAGATGGTTTGTAGGCAGCGAAAACCTCCTTGCCTGCAGAGCACTGGGCAGCGGTGTTGCTGACAGTGTAGCAGTAGTCACTGTAGACCATAGTCCCCTAGCTGAGGATGTTGGGGCTGAAGCATTCATGCTATCAGCCTGGACTGTGCAAAGTATTCTACTGACAAAATGGAAGTGCTGCTCTCGGGTCTCCACACTGTTATCACTCCAGTGCTTGCCTGCTGAGTGATCAGGTGAGCACAGTGAAACCCAGATTGTGTCCCCTTGGTGAGCTCTGCCAGGTCCCACTCCGCCTTCCTCAGTAATGCTCTTCCTGTCTGCCCTTCTGCTGCTGCTGTGTAGCTTTGGTCCTGATGGGTTCATGATCACCGTGACTTGTGCTAGCAGGCAGGAGCTGGGTAAAGAAACCTTACTTGCCTCTTTCCCCAGGAACAGACAGAGGAGGGATCCTCGGAGGAGAAGCGAATCCAGTGGGCAGACAGCTTTGTCCTGGTCTACAGTATCTGCGACCGTGCCAGTTTCAACATCCTGCCTCTCAAAATCCAGTTCATCAAGGCAACTAAGGAGGGGCAGAGCCAGGAGAAGGTTCCCATTGTCATTGTGGGCAACAAACGTGACCTACACCACCAAAGGGTGGTGTCCAGCGAGGAGGGTCGGCTCCTGGCCCTCTCTTTAGACTGTGGTTTCTATGAGGTCTCAGCAGCTGAGGCTTATCATGGGGCCCTCATGGTCTTCCATGGACTGGCTGAGCGCATCCCTGACACCAAACTGGCACTGAAAAAGGGTACAGGGATCCGTGGCATCGTCAAGACCATGTCAGCTGTGTTTGCCCGTAAGCGAACGGACTCCCTCTGAGATACAGCCTGGGTGTTGCTTCTCTCTGTGCCACCCAGCTGGATTGAGCCTCCACTCTGGGTGTCCATGGAGATGGTGCATGCTTCCATACATATGGTGGGTTCCTTGCTGCCCTCTTAGCCTCAAGGACTGGATCTCCTGCTGTACATTGCCAGTGCAGCTGAGGAATACAATGCCTTCCTCTGCTTCCTCCTGCAGAGCTCTTGTTTCTATGGTGGGACAGATTGCAGCACAAAATCTCTACTCTTTGCTGTAACAGATTTTTAGGTGCCTCCTTCTTTCTCCTTCCACCCTCCAGTGCTGGAAACCACCAAATGATCTTGCTGCCGCTCCAGGCAGCATCTTCCTCAGCTCTTTCAGCAGGAGCTACCTGGGCTGTCAGTGAGCAGGGAGGACACGCTGCCTCTGCATGACCACCCAGCTCAATATCACACTTTCCTACCCTGGGATCTCTATTCCTACTTAATGCCCATCAGAGTCCTCTCTGGTGATCCTGGAGAACCTGTGCACTGGCAATGTGGAGGTTTCTCCACCAGGGAGCCCTTGTGTACATCACTGTGTCGGAGTGTCCCAGAGCTCGCTGCATCAGCTGACCCCTGAGGCCCTTAGTGAGGTCTGCATCCCACCCACCTTTCTTTTGAACCATCCTGCTTGTAGTCCTCTCTCTCACAGCCTTTCAGTGGCCATGGAAATTTTCCTTGTGCAAGAAGCACCATACAGGCTGTGCCTGGGAAAAAACAGGCATGTGGCTTCTCCCCAGGATGGGCAACTGTACCGTGTAGCTTCCCAAGCTGCTGCTTCTGTAAAGCTGCCTGTCCCTGGGAAGAAAGAGAGGTGGGGAAAGGGGTTGCTGAGCTCCTTGCCAAACCCTTCTGCTACTGTGAGGCTTTCCCTGCCTCTCTCCAAACCCTTCCTCTAGTGTGCCTGGGAAAGCAGTGTGCTGGAAGAGGGCTTGCTTGTGCAGTACAGACACTGATTCCTGTGCTGTGTTCTGGAAATGCAATAAATTGTCTTTGGCAGAAAGCCCCTGGCTCCTTAGGGCTGTCAATTTGTACTGGAGGCACGGGAAGAGACACGTACTGCATGTACTGTGCTGGGCATGAGCACCCACTGACCCTGTGGTAGCAACCCAATGATGATTTTCCCGTACCCGTTCCCTCAGCCCTAAGTTGAGTGTTTTGTTCCACTTTGCTCCCTCATTCTGGTGGTGTAAGGCAGCTGAGCAAATAGGATGAGATGCAGGCCAGGAATGTTTATTATTGCAGTGAATACAATAAGGTGCTGCAGGAAGCCAGATGGTTCTGCAGGAGAGAGGGGCTCCAGAAGCTCCACCTGTTCTCACTGGTCTTTTCTTCTGACCCCACCATCTGTCCCACCATCAGCTGGGGGTGGGTGCCCAGGGATTTCTGACTCATGAGTCCTGCAAGTTGGTGGGGACCTTCAGCTCCTCCACAGAGGAGCAATCTGTGGCCAGGGATGACCCCTGTGAAGGCGTATAGAGGACTGAAGAATGGGAAACCAGGTTTGCTCTAGTGGCTTGATGACTTTTTTGTCCTCCCTCCTCTGTCTCAGCGCTGTTCTCAATGTAAGTCCACACTATCTACTCAGCAGGGACCAGGGTAGCCCGGTGCCAGGCCTGGCTGGTCCCTTTTTCTCTTTTTGACTCTCTCTACTCTTTCTGCATCTCCTTTGCTTCTCTGGTCCCCTGTGGTTCCAACTCGCCCTACCTTCTTCTACCAACAAGGCTTTTGACTGCCTTTATTCCCTCATCCTGGCGCCGATGCACTCCAGAGGAAGACATCCCATGGCATGTCTACTACTTTGAGCTCCTGTCCCAGTACAGAGGTGTATGCGGGCAGCTGGCAAGGGCCTGGGTAAAGTGTGCTGGGGGAGATTAGAGTGGGGTTGGAATGTGCTCATCCTCCCCCTGGCTCAGTCCTTCTTGAAGGTAGGGCTGTAGACGCTGGTGTAGTAAGCCCGGTTGTACATGGCCTCGGGGCTGAAGCGGTAGGAGCCCTCGCTCACCCGCCTGTTGTAGGGGGCAAAGGCAGATTTCCTTGGGAGGGGACACTCAGGCTCGAAGGCAGAGCTGCGATAGAGGTTGTGCCGCAGGAAGAGGGGGTCCTCGAGCCCCAGGAAGGAGAGGGGGTGATGGCCACGGTACAGCCGCCAGTCACCCCTCAGCTGGGATTTCTCCTCGGGGGGTGGGGTGGCAGGTTTGGCATCCTCCTCCTTCTTCTCTGTCTCTGGGCTGGGCTTGCTGCCCTTGGCTGCCTCCTCTTCCTTCACTGACTGCCTGCGGAGCTGAGAGATGGGGTGAGCACACAGCCAGTTTGTACTTGCCTGCCAGTCTGCCAGTCCTGCTCTCCTTGTGCTACGGTCCCCCCAAAAACTAGAGATTCTTCAGGACAAGCCAATTTGCCCCCAGAGAGGTTGCGAGTGGTGGGGAGTGGTCAGCTGTAGTCCCTGGGCAGCTGCAGTAGAGAGACGGTCTTAGGGGAGCAGCAAGGTAGGGAAAGGAAAGGGGACACAATCTCAGCCTGAACTTTCACCTTCCCAGGAATTTGTGGTTGCAGCAGGTTTGCGCATGACCTGTGTGAAGGTGCTACCACTGTTTGACCTGCTGACTGTATGGGGGGGACTCACCCTCACAGCTTGGGGGAGGCTCAGGAGGAGGCTGGGCCTGAGGTCTCTTAACAGCACCCCATCTCCTCACCCTGGTACCTCCTGGCACTGCCTGGAGCTATGGGGTATTCATGGGAGGAGGCTGGGCAAAGTGGGATATACTGGAGATGGATAGGACCTGGCTGGGGACAAACTCACCGGCACAAAGCTGTACAGGGTGCCCAGCAGATGTTTGGGGGCACTGATGAGTGTCCCCCCCAGAGCATCCACTGTCTCCAAAGCCTTGGACAGCCTGCGGGGGCTGAAGAGGATCATCCCCTCTGCCGCATCCCAGGCCACAGACGGGACTTTCTTTGCACTGGAGATGCCGGAGGCGCAGGCGGTTTGCAGGTTTTGTGCCATGCTGCCCACCAGCCCAGGGCTGCCCCCTGCCTGTGGAGAGAAACCAGCTCAGCTGCTGGTCCCAGTCCCTCTGGACAGGACAAGGGTGGCCCTGGGCTCCCCATCCCCTCCGCAGCTCAAAGCCTGAGTGCCTCTGACTCACGGCTTTGCAAAAGCCATGGCAGCAGGGTTGTTCTTTCTGGCTCCCTCTGCTCCCAAGCCCCCAGGGTCCCCTTGCCCTGGGCTGTGTTTCCGCTGCAGGGAGAGGCAAAGGGCAGCAACCCCGACCTACTCCTTCCTGTCCCTGCGTCCCAGCAGAGCCAACACTGGGACCATTCCCAGCCCTGCAGACACACACCGCTCCTTGCTGCTAGGGCCAGGAGGGGTGGGATTCCTCAGCGATGTTTGGGGGCTCAGTGGGGCACTCCATGCTGACACCCCACAGCAGCAAAGGAGTCGTGCATAGATGAGACAGGGTGACCCTGTGCAGCATGGAGGCTGCCCACAGCTCCAGCTTTGAGGGGAATGGGGAAGGGGGCTGCTGGGGTTGCCTCCTTGCCACCCCCCCTCACACCCTCCAAGCTACAGCTCCTGCTAGGGTACAGCAGGGATGGGGATCGGGTCTCTAAGGGTGTAGGGGAAACATCCCTCATGCTGGCATGGTCTGTGGGCAGGAGGATCTTTGGGGCACCCTTGGCTTGCTGATCCCCCTTTTCTCCATACTTCCTTGGTGGTGGTGTCATCTTTCTTCTCCACCTTTTCCTGCTTCTGCTCTGGCACCTTGCTCTGCCGACGACTCAGCCAGCCAGCTGTGGTGCTCTGCCCATCACTGTGGGCCTGTGGTCCCTCAGACGTGCTGGGCTTGGCCAGGTTGCCCTGGAAGGGGAGCAAAAGTCACCACTGGGAGGGAGCTGTGGGCTCCACCCACCCCATCTTGCTCAAACTGAGGATTTCATGGGGGCCCTGAGGTGCGCAGAGAGCAGCGGGATTCATTTAGCTCTGTGGGAAGAAATTCCAGGGGCAGTCAGGAGCTCTGGTATTTCAGCACAGGCCAGGGAAAGGCTTCCCATTGCAGTTTTGGGTGGGAGAGGAGGGGCGTCTCCTTCTCCCCATCCTCTCCAGGCCCCTGGAGGATCTTTTTGCTTAGGGAGGATGTTATGGCAAGGCCACAAATCAACAATATACACTGAGAGCTGGCTAAAAATAACTTGTCCTGCTAACACAGTATAAGGCTGTGTGTGAAAACGCTGCGGGAATTGCTGGTCCCAGCTTGTCCCACTGAGTGGGGGAAACCAACAGCACCCACCACACTGCTCTTGGATGCCTGAAATATCTACTCTGAAAGCAGAATCAGCCCGCAAAAGGGTACAGAGGAGCAGGAAGGCTGGTGGGTGGGTTTTGGCACTCACCAGAATGGGGATGCAGATGACTATCTTCTGTCCTTTGGCTTTGGCGTGCTGGAGGCCTTGAGTGGTTTGGTGGTAAGCACGGTGGGAGACAGTGTTAACCAAGGCACCAATCCGGCCCAGGGTGCTGGGAGAGCTGGGAGTACTGGACTGCTGCTGGGAGACCTTTACTGCCCCACGTGAC
The DNA here is from genome assembly GCA_013389865.1 of Piaya cayana. Taxonomy (NCBI): domain Eukaryota; kingdom Metazoa; phylum Chordata; class Aves; order Cuculiformes; family Coccyzidae; genus Piaya; species Piaya cayana. The sequence continues at coordinate 58,987 of WAAB01000938.1, read as the reverse complement.
TCTTTGGGCTTCTGATCTAAAGGAAGAGGAACATAGAAGAGCAGTAGCAAGGTTATGTCCCAATGGGACAACCCTCCTAGGCAGCAAAAATCCAGGGAATTCCTCCTGCCATGTGCCCCTTGTGAGTGAGGTGCCACCAGACATGAGGCCAGCCCTCCCCAGACACCTTCAGATGGGATGTGGGCATCAGAACTACCTGCTTCTTCATCCTCCTCTGGTAGCAGGTACTCCACCAGCTTCTCCAGCCCTCCCAGGGCTGTGTCGACCCCCGCAGCTGCCATCTGGCTTACTGAGTTCCTCCTTGTGTACTTCGCGGTTGTTTCCACAGTGTTCTTGGTGGCCTCGTAACCTCCAGCTGCCAGCTCCATGATCTTATCCATGGAGTTGCCAAGAGTGTTTTTGGCACTTTGGATGGGGGAGGAGATGGTATCCTTCAGTTCGGATGCAAGCTGCAGGTAGAGGGATGGAGAAGAGCCCTCCTGGTGTGTTCAGGGTGGCATGGGACGGCCAGAGGGACCATGCGTACTCCAGCCATAACCATACTAGCAGACAGCCCCAAAAGAGGTATAAGAGCTCTCTCCAGCCTGAGCTGGAGGTAGCTGGCAAGGACGAGACACAGGATGCTGTTGACCTTTGGAAGTGTCCCAACCAGACACCCGGGACAGCAGGAGCCCTTGCTTGGAGGTGCTGCACTTTTCCCCTCTGAGCAGCCCATCACCAGCAAGAAACAAGCCTAGAAGAGACATGCTGTGAGCTCTGCAGAGGGGCCAGAGTGTCTCAGACTGTCCTGCCTGTGACTTACCTTGTCAACAGGATACTGGAGGGCAGGGATCTTCTCTTCCAGTTGGTCCAAGCCCCGGCAAGCTAGGTTGTTAGCCACAGCAACTGCCTTAGACAAAAGCATGAACGTGGGGTAGTAAGAAAAGCTGCTGGGACGTTCCAGGGATTCCCACACGCTAGTGCTGGTCCTACTGAGGGAGGCTCTGGTGCCTCCCCTCCCCGGTGGATAGACTCACACTGAGGCTCCAGCCTGCGCACCACGGGCTCCACGCTCCACTTGGCCAAGGCGCCAGCACCCTGCACGCCCCGCTCATAGACCTCACACACCGAGGCCATGAGCGGGTGGGCCTCCTTGGTGCTGGCATAGGTCCGCTGGAGGCTTTCGCAGGTTGAACTCACCACTGGCAGCTGCAGGACCCTCTGCAGCACATTTTCCTGTGCAGGGCAAACAGGCAGTGGTTAGCCAAGAGTGCTTCCCTAAGGAACTATTCGATTTCAAGCATGCAAAATGTCTGATACTTTCCCTTTGGTTGAGCTCTATAGTATTGCAGGTAGAGCTCCATATAAAGATAACAGGGGAATAGTGGGACAACGTGGGATGCAACTTGTTTTAATCTGGCATAGCTGGTATGTTCTACCTGGTGCTCTGGGCACACCTATGCCCTTCCCTCTCTCCTTTTTCCTGCACCCACCTGGGTATTTCCATTCTGCAGAGTCTTATTTGTCTTCGCTGTCATTGTGATGCATCCACCTGGAAAGCCAAGTTGCAAGCTGCAGACCCTGCTGCAAAGGCAGATCTGGGCTCTCCTCTCTCCCTCTTGCACCCCCTGAGCACAGAGGGGCCAGGAGCCTGGCTGAGACATGCACTTCCCATGGGGTAATGGATGTGGTGTTGCCTAATGCTTGACTTTTTACCAGTTAAGCTGTAAAAACCACGACCCCACACAGCCCTCCCCTTCTAGGATGTCTTAACACCCACAGATGCAAAGAACTGGTTAAATTTGGAGGAGCTACAGTGCAAGAGAGGATGAAGGGCACTGGCAGAGCTGTAAAACAAACTTAGAGTAACCATGATACTAAGTAGATGTGCATGAGGCTGAGAGATGTAGGCTGGAAATGTAGGATAGGAGCAGAGAGAGAAGCTGTAGGTAGGGATGCAGCAAGCTTCCCAGCTGTGGTTGTCATCCGCCTTCTTCATATGCCCGTCCCACAGCTCTGCTGGTTTCAATGCCAGCTCCTGTCCCCACTCAGACCCAGCTTGATGTAAGCACCGCAGAACACCCATCTCCACTGCTTCTAGCTGGGAGGCAGCTAGAAGCACACCTCCAGCTCCCACCCCAGGACAGACCCCTTATCTCAGCAGCAGATGAAGTTCAGGAGATTTAGTGTTATCCCTGGGTTATCCCTGCTCTCAACCTGGTCCTGGTGAAGCTGTCTTGGAGCACCTGGCAGGGAGAAGTCACTCACCAAAGGGCAGCGTGTCCCCAGCAGAGCAGGAGCAGAGTGTGGTGGCTGAACTGTCCCTTTGCCTGGGTCTTCTGAGAGAGATGCATGGTGCCCCAGCCACTACAACCACAAGGCTCCACCTCCTGGTTGCGTGAGTTTGGGAGCTGGCGAGTTGTGGTGGAAACTGGCCAAAGAGTTCCTGAAACCACCATAATTTGGAAAAGATTATGTCAGAAAATCCCCTCCGTTATCTTCCCTGCCAAGCTTAGAAGTGACAGCACAGCTAGGATGCACTGAGGTTTAACACCATTCCACCAAGAAAAGATGACAAGAAGCCACCCTTGGACCTCAGCACCTCTAAAGCAACAGACCATGAGCAGCCAGGGAGAAGACCGGTACAGAACAAGAACACAGGGAACAGTCTAGGGAGAATCTAAGCACAAGGAGCAGAAGGCAGATGTAGGGGACACATCCTGCACAAAGCAATCTAGTTTGGCCAGGTCTGCATTTTCTAAGAGAATTCACTGAAGGTCTTGGTGAGAAGCGTTTTAGCTGAGGATCAGGGCAAATGTTGCATTAGGAAAGCTCTAGGCATATGGAGTAGACAGAAATGGAGGAAAATATCAGGTTGAAGGTGATCTCTGCAGGTCACCTCATCCAACCCATGCTCAAAGCAGGGTTACCTTTGAAAATAGATCAAGCTGCTCAAGGTCTCATCCAGTCCTGAAGATCTCCAAAGATAACATTTCCATCTCTCTGGGGTCCAGCTCCAGTGCAAACTATGCTCAAGGTAAACCACTTTTTCCTTACGCCCAGCTGGAATTTCCTCTGTTGCAGTTTGTGCCTGCCACCTCTTATCCTTGCTCTATGCACCTCTGTGCAGTTTGTACTCCAGTCTGTGCTGGTATGGCATGTGTCCCATACCCCAAAACAACTTATCCTCTTTACGATCCTCTGCTAGACTCTAGTCAAGATCTCTCCTCTGCTGGTGTGGCCATAGCAGGACACGGTTTCACAGTGCTTCACAGAGAGGAACAACTGCTCCCCTCAACCTGCTAGTTATGCTCTCACTCCTGCTGCTCTGTTGTGGCCAGGCTGCCTCACCATGCAGGAGGTGTCCTGCCAACTTATATCATAACTGACAAATCCATTTGCAGTATTGACTGAAAGGAAAGAAGACACCACCTGTCTTGACCACCTGTTGAGCAGGCTGTTGCCCTTTGTCCCACTGTTTGAAGAGCACTGAGCTCCACCATAGAGCTGGAGACAGCCCAGGACATTCATATGCCTCCATACCCAGCTAGCACAGCAGGCCTTGGGCTGGAAACAAGCTCCATGCTCTCTGGGAGGAAAGGGGGGATTCTTCCTTCTTCACTTGACTACAGAGATTGAGGATGAGACACACTCATTCTTGAGGACAGCATGGCGGAAAGAGGACAAATGCCAGAGGACAAAGCAATAACCCAAGGGGATCAGTGCTGATGAGCTATCCAGGCAGCTGCTGACACAAGGCTGCCGTGTGTCCTCGACCAGCCGGCACGAGGCAGGGAGACCCTCGATGTGAAGCTCAGCATCACGAGAGGCCCAAGCAACAGAACCAAGTCCTTGAACAGAGAGGTGTGCACACAGGAGGACCCCGTGGCTCCCTGCTCCTGGCTGTGCTGCTTGTACACAGGAGTAGGAGACTTCCCAGGGACATGTGAAACCACACATGGGAGGAATCCCCCCTTTCCTCCCAGAGAGCATGGAGCTTGCTTCCAGCCCAAGGCCTGCCGTGCTAGCTGGGTATGGAGGCATATGAATGTCCTGGGCTGTCTCCAGCTCTGTGGTGGAGCTCAGTGCTCTTCAGACAGCGGGACAAAGGGCAACAGCCTGCTCAACAGTTTGCTCTCTTGGCACGAGACATTTTCCAGCCCTGCTGGCAATGCTAAAAGTGCAGGAGGCATGCAGCTGGGCTGAGCCAGACAGCACAGCCTCTGCCCTACTAATGCCTATGCTCTTCTCCTCCCCTTCCTCCAGAGCAAAGGCTGTGCCAACCCCAGGCTCTGCAGTGCGAAGATACCACTGCCTCCACCTTGCACCAGCAATACTTTCTGCATTTCTGCAGACAATATTTAGAGCTCACCAGATCATCTAGGTGCAGGAAAGTAGTTTTATACCCTTTCTGCAGTCAGCTCCATAGCCTTTAACACATCATGGTGATGGGATGAGCCAGATCTCCAAAGACCTGCAAGGTATCTCTGCATTAGGTCTCGGAGGAAGCTGGAGAGAGAGCTGTGCCCTACAGCAGGATCAGCACCCCCTGAACTACAGCTGGCAAATGTCTGTCCAGTTTCTACTTAAGCATTGTCTTCCTGGGCAATCCATTTAGTCTTTTATTTTACTTACAGTTCAAGAAAAAAACACCTGTGTGCCTTAATGTCCTTTGCTACAATATAAATGTATTACCTCCTGGCTGGATTTGGAGATAAATTTATTACCTTCCTTTTGGCAATCAACCTTTTAGACACTGGATGACTTCTCACACCCTTCTCCAGTCACCTTTCACCCACAGAACCGGTTCATTTGGTTCCTCTCTGGAGAAGTTGGTTTTCAGACCTTTGATCATTCTTGCCGCTCACCTGGGAATTCTGAATGGCTCACGCATTTCTTGAAATACCATGCCAAGCACAGTATTAACATCGGAAGGCCTTATCTATAAGCAGAATAGAAGATCACTTTGCATATCACACACACACCACTCTCCTGTTAATTGTTTCCATTACAAAATGGGTACAAGACTAGTAATTCAGAAGGAAACTCTTGCTAAATCATTGCTGAATGCAACGCTTTATACATTGTTCAGGAACTGACATTTTGGAGCTTCCAAGTTCGCAAGGCTCTGGGGATAGGAGCTAACACTAAGTTTGGTTTTAATGGTTTTCCTGGCTCCATCCCTCCCTGTCTCAGCTGGAGATGTTACCCTTCACTCCCTGCCCTGAACAGGCATTTGTTGTTAAAAAACTGCAGTGATTTGCTATATGACACTAAGACCCATCTGACTAAAAGGCTGTTTACAAAATATTCAAATGCAGGTGCACCAGTTCCTTCCACCGTAGCTGGTAGCTGTGCCCAGGCCGGGCTCCAGGTTCCACCTTGGTACTCAAGGGCAGCTGATGGTGATTCTCAAAACGTCCCTTTGTTTCAAAGCATTTCTTATGCTCAGTTTTACCTCCTGCTCATATAGCTACTTCTTCATGTTTTTGCAACTGAAACGGGGATTGTAAATTAGTTTGACAGATCTGGCTGCCACCTTGCTTCTGCAAAAGGAAAACTCTATAACCCAAGTGCAAATATAGGCAGTGTCTCTTTTAACAGTATCATCCTTCATAAAATTCAGAGGTAGGAAGGATTCCTCCTACAGCATCTCTTTACACAACACAGACACGGTGTCTCGTTCATCTCAGTTTATTGCTTGTATTCAAGCAGCTGTCCTTATTCCAGCTGCTGTTTTAGAACATACAAAAAAAGGCACTAAAAGGATTTTCTCCATTTGATCATGATTCTATGGCTTCAGTCACATTATGCTGAGGTACATTAAATTGCTACCCTCCAGCTGGGGAGCAGAAGGCAAGTATTAGTGCTTAATATCCAGTTAAGAGAGTTATTCCTGTATGCTCCAACCCTAGTCATGTAGAATATGACAGGTAAGGCGGAGACAGGCTTCAAACTCACTGCCCCAACTCCCGGGTTGAGTCTGAATTTGCTAATCCACGCCAGTCCCTAGAGGAGAAACATCAAAGCCTGGTTCATGGTTTTGCACAGGATTTACTTGGCACAAGGGAAAAACCACCCTTCTCTCTGCACAGGGCACAGGGAGGTGTATCTAGCTAGAGGCCACATCAGTACATCAATGCATTTTCTCTTTGCCTCCAAACTACAAGGGAAAAAGAAATCAGCTCACAATCCAGTGAAAGAAGTATTTTGTATCCAAGGGCTCCCCAGAGAGGAACTAAAAATGCAATTTTTTTTTGCAAGAAAACAAAATTCTGCAGACAAAAGGTGGCCACACCTCCACTGTCTGATCATCAAGACTCCTCTTCATTCCTTACAGTTGTTGCTACATGCAGGGATAATGAACAAATCTGAACAAGGGAGGGAGGGGCCCCACATTGCCAGGAGCTCAAAGGCAAATGTAGTAAAGAAACAAAAACATTCCATTGACAAGAGAGAAAGCCCTTGAAGACAACATACCCCATAGGTAAGTCTCCATTATGGTCTGAACTGCCACTACATCTACTTTTTATCGTAATCATTTCAATATTGAAAAGAAGAGCTGCTGCAGGCCACATTTGGTCTTCAAGCATACGTAATTATCCTGCCCAGCAACCTCTTTTTTTCAAACACTTCATTGGCAGACTAGCACTTCAGATTCAAAGTGGAGGTAATTCAAAGCCTGACCACAGTGAGTTAAAGTAAACTAGGGCACTGCCTTACTGTGCCTACTCATTCCTTTTAATAAAGGACATCAGCAACTTTTAATTTCTGTATTCAGACAGCATCACAAATAATAAGAGAATACCTTGGTCCAGGTTAGAGCAGTCTTTGCTCACATCCACACGGAGGCCCTGCACACGGGCCTAACTCTGATAAGCAAAACAGTAATTTTAACTCATATATTATGTGCAAATTTTCTCTGGTGGTGTCAGAATGGGGACTCTGCAAAGCCAGGGCTAACAAAGACTGCAGGCCATGTAACTGCTAGACAGCTGGACACAGCATTTCCCCTTTAGCCCAGATTACACTGCCAGGCAACCATTCCCAGTAAGGTTGAGCAGTAATGCAGTTGCAGGGTAAACATAAGGCATTTTCAAATGGTAGAACCCATTCAGCCAGCAAGGGAACACACGAGAGGTGGTCATGAGAAGGAAGAATAGGGAGGACCAGGTAGGAAAATCTAAGCCTTAAATGCCCAAATCTAGTAATAAGCTTTTCTTCTCACAGGGATTCCGATGTTATCACTACCAACTCCATTCCCTTCCCTCTGGGACCTTGCACAACTAGAAACACGCCCTTGCAGTTTTTCTGACTCAATGAGTCTTGAGCCAGGCTTCTCTCCTTAACTGCAGGTTCCAAAGCTTCTTACTATACTGGAACTATTCCCATAAAATTAAAACAGTAAATCGAGCTACCTATCATAATAGAATTAATTGAAAATTGTTACACTTAGAATCACAGGGATTTGGGAGTTAAGGTGCATGTATAATAGGAAATTCAGTGCTTGTGAGTGGCTGCAGAGTCACAGCTTTGGAAACCCAGTTCCCTACGAATCACAGCATCATCAGCACTCAGACAAGCTTCTCCCACACGCTGTTCACCAAAACCCTCAGCCGTGGCCTGCTGGAGAACTCAGGGGCCAACAGTCCTTGGCTCACATTATTAAAGGAAAATAATAAAGTGCTGATTTCCTGGGGCACAACTTGGCACTTCTTAGGCTACAGATGCATCATCAGCACGTTACACAGAAATCAACTGGAGGTCAGATCACAATGCTCTTCATTTACCATCTCACTGCATTCACGCTGCAGCCTATAGGTGACAAGATCCATCAGCCCAAACCCAGAACACTCGTGTTGGAGTTCAGGCCATTTTGACCACAGCTCCTAACCTGCCTGAGCCCACTACAGGAAATCTGACTGTAGGAACCTTTGATTGGTGAATACCAGCTTTCCATTGTAAACAGGGTTAGTTATGAATCATAACCTATTACAGTTGTCTATGCGACTATTTCACAACTTTCAGAGGACAAAATTAATCTTGAGGTTACTGTGAGACATGTTCATTTTGAAAGTGCCACATGAAGGACAAAAACCTATCAGAGGATCAAAGCTGCTGGCTTGCTGCATACTATGTGGCTCCTTTTATGTCACTGTTTCAGCTTCAGACGTGGGCTTGCTAATGTGAGGATCCCCACCAGGGAAGAGAGAATGCCACAGAAACCAATCACTCCTGGGTTGGTCTTGTAGATCCCTAGTGTATCCAAAGGACCTGAGAGATCACAGAGATTCTTCACCAAGTCTAGCAGCAAAGGAGGATCTCTTTTTAGTATCTGAAACAGCAGAAGGAGAAAGCTGTGCAAACCATCATCATCTTTCACGCAATTCGGTTCCTGATTGCGTTTGTCCCAGGAGGAATTGTTCTTTGTCTTTTCTTCCTGTAGAGCCTGTTCCAGCCTCCAGGAGATCTCATACCAGTCCCTGCCTAGATTCATCAGGATTGAAAAGTAGTAAAACTTGGTAGCCCAATTCTGCCACTTTGGCTTATCGATGTCAGGTCGGAGCCCAACGCTCTTCAGCCACAGGGCCGCATCGCAGATGAAGTAGAGGGCACGGGCCAGGTTGGAGGCTGTGAGGCAGAAGCGAGGCACCACATCTGGCAGCTGTTTAGTTCTCCTGGCGGCTACCAAGGCGTGTACCATGTTGCCCAGTCTGAACACTACAAGAAAGCCCACAAAGGTTAGCATAGCCTGGTTGTTACTGCAGAGATGCAGCCCTGTGCAAGACAACTCGGCATGTCACTATCCACATGAAGTTTTTAAAAAAAAACTTAGTGGGCTTTGGGCATTCTATGCTTAAGCATTTTCTTCTCATAGTGTAAGAAGCTAGTATTAGTGATGAAAAGCATATAAATATCTCAGTCATGCACCAGCCCAGAACCTACACACAGATTTCATCAACAGCCAGGACTCACAGCCTCCTCATGCCACTCTGTTTGAAGCGCCTGGGTGCCCTCTGGACCAACATCATCCAGGGCTCTGAACAAGGCAGTGTCAGCAAAAATGTGACACAAACAGAGCCTCCATTTTCAGCTGTACACTGTGCTGGATTTCACCTAACTCTGTGGGCAGCAGATGTTACTGCACTAACCCCACTGCAACCACAAGTTATAGGTTTTACCCCCTGAAAGCCAATACAATATTATGCAAAATACTTTCCATAACCTGCTGCATTGTCATAGTGACAGATGTTGGCAGCACCCAAGCTTGGTGGAACTACAAGAGCCCTAAATTTAGGCCCAACATCTATTAGAGATTTATTTTGCAGAAGCAATAGCATTACGGCTATGCTGATAAGCCAGCTTCTCTGCCAGAAACTACCATACTCTGAAGCTAGCTGGAATAACAAAACAAATCCACGGTACCACATTAAATTAGAATATTTGCCTCATATATTGAAGTTGTTCCAGGATTAAGCAATTGATAAGTAGGTGTAAGATCAACCCGAAAGCAAGCAATGCAACCACAGCAACAGCGTAACCATAATGGATGCAACCGTGACACAGAACGAAGTGATGCAAATGGTTCGACTATGAGAAAAGTATGGAGAGCTATATAGTTTAGTAGATTAACATGCAAAGTAGGGCACAAAAAAAAGCCGTATTGAAGAAGCATCCTTCAGAGCCGATTTTATTGGTATGATGATCTTTAATACTAGGCCACCTCAACCCATTAGCTGGAAGGACTAATGAGAGCGCAGTGTGCCAGCCTTGCATTGTAACCCTGTGGTCTGCACGGGCAGAGATGACAACTGAGTCTCTGCAGAAAGAGTTGACTGTTAACTTAATTCTCTAGTTCTCCTATAAGCTGGATTGCCTAAAGGGAGAGCAGGCTGAGGAATGAGTAAATATCTATTGGGCCCTATCTAGCCCAGCAAGCCAAGGCAGGGATAAAGTCTTTTGACAATGTTGTGAATATACCAGAAGACATTGTGTGGCTCCAGGTAGATTAACTACAGAAAAAAACACAAGTCTGGGAGCTGTTTTGCTGGAAGGAGTAAGTGAAGAAGGACTTATTCCTCTACACGTCAGGTACTTACTTTTCCGGCTAGAGCTCATGTTAGATTCCAACTGCTTGAGTTTCACTACCAGCTTCTTTTTATCAGCCTTATGCTCCATTAAATAGCTAAGCAACATGCATGTGTACTGAGTGACTCTGGAATGGAAAAAGTGAGGAAAATGGTGCACAGGTAAAAACAGGGCAAATTCACAGCAATGGCAACAGCCAGGAAGCGTTTATTCCTGAGCTTAAGACCAACCCTTTCACAGCCTGCAGTGCCAGGGTGAGGTGTGCCCAGGGGAGAGCAGGGGGGGAGCAGGGGGAGAAGGGGAGAGGGGAGCGCAGGGGGAGAGCAGGGGCAAAGGGGAGCGGGGAGAGCAGGGGGAAAAGGGAAGAGGGGTACCAAGCCCGGGGAAGGGCACGGGGTCCCCGCTGAGCCCCCCGCCCCCTGCGTGCCGTGTGGAGACGCCACCCCTCGGGGCACACGGGGTCCCGGGTCGGCCCGAGCCCCGCACTCACCGGCAGAGCTGGTCGCGGCCCTGGCTGCGGTTGGTGAAGCCCACGAATTCCTCCATGCCTGCGGGAACTGTGCGGGACAGCCCCGCCCAGCGAGCGGAACCCTCCGCGCCCGCCCACGTTCCCGCCCGGGCCGCCCCGCGCGGCGCCGCTGCCGCGGCAACCGGCAGCCGCGGGGCCGGTGTCCCCGCTAAAGGCGTCCCCGGCGGATCCCTGCGCGGAGCGGGCGGCTCGGGAAGCAGCTCGGTAGCTCGGGGATGGAGTTTTACACTAACAGTGAAATCACCCGCTTTCTAACTCTTTACTGGGGTTGTTTCCTGGCCGCATAAATCTTTTTGAGTGAAGGAAATGTAATGGTTTTGAGTGCTTTGTCGTGGGTCTTATACAAGCTCATGCCAAAGCTCTTACAGTCCCTTCTTTTTCTGGAGGTGTTTAGAGACCAGTGGAGGAAGTGCTCAGGGATGTGATTTAGTAGCAGATGGGTATGGTTGGGCTTGATGATCTCAAAGGTCTTTTCCGATCTAGGGATTTTATGGTTCTGTGATTCTTTGGAGGAGCCCCCAGGTCTCTGTGTTCCCAGAGGAGGGAAAAACTCCTCAGTAACAGAGGTAGAAACAGGGTTGCTCCGGGTATCTATACTGAAACCAGCCCCTCTTCCCCCTTGGAGGTAATTAATCATCTTCTTTTGCCCCTGTTACCTCATGACTGATAGCTTGGAAACGGACTTTTAAAACTTTAAGTGAAATCACTAAGTCATTTGTTGGGGTGGTATCCTGGTCAAACAAGTCTTTTAATGAAGAAAAGGTAATGGTTTTGAGTGCTTTGTCATAATTCTTGTACAAACTCATGCCGAAGTTTTTACACTCCCACCTGTAGAAGCCCACGGCTCTCTGTGTTCCCAGAGGAGGGCAAAACCCCTGAATAACAGAGGTGATGCAGTAAGTAGAAATGAGCAGTATAGAACAGGGTTGCTCTGGATACCTGTGCTGAAACGAACCCCCTTTCCCGCTTAAAGGGAAATTAATCATTAATCCTCTTTTTCTTTTCCCCTGTTACCTTACAAGAGTAGATACCGTGTGATCCTTTGTTCTAATGCATCTGCTGTGATTGCTGCATCTGTGGAGTGTTTTGCATCTGGAAAGGCAGAACCATGGCTGTGTATATCCGGGAGCTTGCCTTGAAGATTCCTCCACCATCTGAAAAGGACTGGCTAAGGGAAGATGAGGAAAATTTCTTCCTGCAGGATCCTGATCGAAAGTGGGATGCGTTGCCTCAGCCCTTCAGGATGGTCAACAAACTGGTGATGCTGGTTTTTGAGAATGCTATGGAAATCATTGAAAGAAGGGAGATGCTCCAAGAAGCAGAAAAACTGAAGGTCCAGCCCACAACATGCTTCCCTACAGCTGAATTTCAGGTACAGAGCCCCTCACAGCAGAGGTAGTATTTATCACCATAGCAGTTTTTTTCTAGAGAATATCCATGTTGGTTTTACAATTCTTTATTCATCATCTTCCTCTGAATCCATCACCATCTCACTGATTCACTTCAAGAGGCTGCAGCTTCCAAGCTTGTCTGACAGGTTCTGCTTCCCACCCATCTGTCATACCTCTCTAAAAAAGAGAGAAGTAGATATTAAACAGACCTAAATTCATCTTCTGCTTCTCAGGCTGACTCCACCCTTGTTTGCTGAGGAGAAGGTAATTAGTCAGTAGCATATAAATGGGCAAACTCAGCCCTTCTGTTAATGGTGAAAACCCTGCTGGCAGTATTGTGAGCAGACGCGCAGTGCTGCCTTCTCTGTTTCTACATGAAGGCATCCAGGAGGATACACTGGTGTCTGCTGATGTTCTGCAATGGCCCAGAGGAGTTCAGCATCTCGTTACAGCTCTGCATTAGTGATGTGTGGGCTGAGTGCTCCTGAGTTCCTGGCCTTTAAAGCCTCTTATTTGTATCGGAAGGGGAAAGGTGTGAGCAGACTTTCTCATTCCCAACATAGAACAGTCTCTGTGACAAGAGATGAGAGCCCCTCCCTTCCTTTTCTGACAGAAGCTCATGTAAACATTTTTCCCTTGTAGAATAAATCAGCATTTTGTGTTGGTGAAAGGCTAGGAATGTATTGCTAGTATGGCTGGTGTATCTTCCACTGGGGAAGCTGTTGGGTACACTCATCTTTTCCCTTTCTTGGTAGGTAACTGGAAGAGCCAATTGTCTTGCAGTGTCTGGAAAGTACATCTTTGTTGGTCTGTCTGTGGGTCTGGCTGCCTTTAATGTGTCTGACTGTAAGGAGGTCGGCGCTTGGGATGAAGTCAAGACGGAGATTTGTGCCATCCATGCTTCGGATTTGGGGAACGAGCTCCATGTCCTGCTTGCTGTGGATGAAATGGGTTAGTGCGGCGTGGGTTTCCTTGACCTGGTTGGGGATGGCTGTGCCCTGGAGCTAGAGAGTCAGCAGCTGCTTTATGGAAGAGTGCTAAATCCAGAGGAATGCTAGAATGGCTGACAGGTTTCCTAGAAAGCCCTGCAAAAAGAGTGTTAGATGATGGGTTGTGGCGTGTCAAAGTGGCCTTAGGGCCTTGTGATTACTAGAGGGTGCGGGTTTAGTGTCCTCTCAGGAGCAGCAGAGGCAGGTGCAGAGCTGAGGGTGAAGTGCAGTACATTTTAGGAACACCTTGAACTGCACAGAAAGAACTGTTTCTTGGTGTGACCTCCTGCCTCTGCTTTGTTTCTGCACCTGTAATTGCACAGCCCTATGGTAAATAGGTTCATTTGTTGTTTCATCTGTGCTGGTGGAGATACATTTCAAACTGACTTATCTACCTCTGTGTAAAGCCAAATGTTTGCTGGTGTTGCCATAGAGAAGCCAGGAAAAGTTTAGTGCTGGAAGCAGTGGAATATTCTTCCTTGAGCCCATGAAAAAAATGTCACCCTGTTCACTCTTCTGCATGTGTTGTAACAGCCACCTCCCAAGAACATGAGTACCATCAGTTCACTTTTCTCCTCCTGCTAATGCTGCTTCTGTGTTTCTATTCCAGGGCTTGTCTGGCTCTTCTGCTTTCACAAGGAAAGCTTCCTACTCATTAAAATCCTAAATGAAGTGGTAAGCACCTAGTTTATTCCATTGACACTGGGCACAGGCTGGTAAGTATTCTGTCATGAAGAGTACTAATTGTCTTGAGTAATTTCTGTTGTGGGCAGGAGCACTACAAGAGTGCTGCCCAGTCTTTATTCCTGCTCTTCCAACAATCTGGCCTTCACCCTGATGAGAACTGCATAAGGCCATGAAGCTCTCTGAATCAGTGATCTTGCTTTGATGCCAGATTGTTTTTCTTTGGCAGGAGGATATCAGCAAGCAAAGTACTTGTGTGGAGGTAGTTCTCTCCCAGGGAGGTGATTATGCTGGAGTCCTGCTGCAAGGCAAGTGCAGGAGCATGGTGTGCTGGGTGATGGCTGTTGTGTTCTAGCAAAGGAGCCAGCAGCAATGTTTTTAAAATGCTCCAAGTGTTCTGGGTACCCAGGGACACTGCTCCTAACCCTCCCAACCCCTTTTCCAGTTTAACTGCTCTGTCCACTCCCTGTTCTCTCCAAAAGTCCTGGTGTGGATCAGGACTGATCTGCAAAGTGAATTCTCTGGAACTGGTCAGTGCAGTTCCCAGCTCTCAGAAGGCTCTGTGAAAGTAGGTTTTGCCATCTTCTCCAGAAGTATCAAACTCAGTTCTTCCTCTGGTTTGCTGTGGCTCACTTGGACACTGGAAACTTGTAGACCTAAAGAATTTTCTCTGCAGACATAAGCCAGACAGCATAAAAATAGTACAACAAACTCCTTGCTACAGTGTTTTTCTGTTTCATGGCAGCTGCTTTTTTCAACCCATTTGCTGCTAGCAGGTTTTCTGGACCCATGTGTTATGGAATTTGCCTGGACATATGCTGAGAATAAGATATGTAGCACCCATAGAGAACTGGTGTGAGACCATGTCTCACTTTCTACTTCAGCTTAGAGGGTACAGGACAAATTCATTGACTGAATTGCTTCATGGAATTTCTTTGATGGATGTGGGACCTCAGGGACTTGGGCTGGAGGCTGAGATGTCCGTCTCAGTCAAGTCTGTCAAGGCTTATGTGGGATGAGAGGTGGGCTGCGTGGAGTTTACAGGGATTGTATATTTCAAAAAATACCCACATCTTCTTTTAGCGATATGAAATAACAGAGGCTGCTTGCCTGAAAGACCTTTTCTCCTTATTTCCAATTGCTCAACACGGTTTCCCAATGCAGACAGCACAAAAACTTGGCTGGAGATCTACCAGTTGCCTAAGGATTCCTGGCTGAAGGAGATGGAAAAGAGCTTGAGAGCCTCAACAAGACTGGCTTGCAGGGAGAGGTCGTCAAGCTGGACATCTGTGGTACAAAACAGTTCCATCTCCCACTGTGCTATTTTTTTAATACCCTTTTGCCTACAGGTCTTTCCCCAAGCCTTGCTTCTGCAGACAGTGACAGCAAGATACAGGCTGAACAAGTCTGTCAGCCCAGGGGGATGGTGTATGTGTCTCTACAGCTGCTATAGTCACCCATCCCACATTGCATAAGGCCTTTGTGTCATTGGGACATACTCTCCCAAGACGGGCTTTCCAACAAGGTTCCCGTGGTCCTAGGGTTAGCATTCCTGCTGCCCCTCCCTGAAAGCGGCAGCTCCTTTCCCAGCACTATTGCCCCATCTGGGGAGGCTCTAAATAAGGGTATTCCCACAGAGCTGCTCCTTTATGTTACTGGGGAAGGGTGAAGAGGAGTGGGAATTGGGCCTGATACTTCCAGTTGGGTGTCTAGTCTGAATCTGAACCAGGGTTTGTGTTTTAGACTGCTACAAGAGGAGGCTGGTGGGATCACAGATGAACCCACCTGAGCAGGGCGGAGTCTGTTTGCACTAACCACTATCACCTCTGGTTCTTTGGCAGAACAGTCTGGACCTGCGTGGAGATGGTTCTGCAGTGACTGTAACTGGCCTCAATGAAAATCCTGAACTTTTACGGGGAATTTCAACAGCTGAGTCAATGCTTAACTCTCTCCTGCACTGCTCTCACCCTTCTAGATTTCACCTCTCAACTCACAAGCACTTCCTGCCAAGCACCTCCAGCTAACCTTCTGTGATACCTGTCTCATAACTCTTCCCTCTTCCTTCAGCAAAGGCTTTCCTGGCCATTTAAGAGAGAGCTGCTTCTCAGCCCTGACTTTAGGGCAAACACCTCTCTTAACTTAGCCAAGCCAAAAGCAGACACTCAGGCACTCCCGCTTTGCTGATTCCAGGCAAACTACCCAAGCTGCTGCCTCTTCTCAGACAGGGTTGATTATTCTTTTCTATTTAGCCAAGTGTCAATGCGTGTGGTGTGGAGAGGGGTGGTGGGAACACACTGATGCTGGTTCCCTGTTAGGATTTTCTGTTGTCAGCCAAGCACAGAATCATAGAATCACCAGGTTGGAAGAGACCTGTTGGATCATTGAGTCCAACCATTCCTATCAAAGTCTTGTCCACCCATCCCTTAAACCCCTCCAGGGAAGGTGACTCAACCACTTCCCTGGGCAGCCTGTTCTAGTGTCCATGTGTGACCTCCCCCAGTACTGGGGTCTCTAAAGTAAAATCCGGTTCTTGTATCCAGTGGCCTTCTGCAACCTTTAGTCCTGCTTATTTTTCTTTCTTTTCCTTCTTTTTTTTTCTTTTCTTTTTTTTTTTTTGGAGACTTGCTGTGCCCCACCCAGGCCTGTGCTGCAACAAGAGTAATTCAGCGCCATAATAAAATCAGAAATAGAGGTTATTTGGGGTACAAAGACAGGAGATGTCTGGGCAGGACATCCTTTGCAATGTTGTTGAGAAAGTAGTGACTCCTCAGGCTTCTGTGTTTTGGCCTAAAGGAGCCTAAAAATCAGTATTTCCTAGGCAGCATCAGGCAGTCTTTGCATACGCTTCCTTTAGAAAGCATTGAATTCCTACAAATAGGTGAAAACTTAGCAGCTTAGGGCACAACAGAGCTTTAGGCTGACATTTTTCTGTTGCAGGAGTCTGTGAACAAAGCTGATGCAAAGCTGAGTCTCCCAGTGCTGCTGCTGAAAGTGAAGCCACCCAAACCTATTACAGGTCAGAACTGATTCTTTACTTGCAACCTGCAACCTCCTTCAGGTGGAAGAAGTGTCATGGAGCTTATGACTACAGAACAGGCCAGAAAGTTTCAATAACGTGCTCCCTAATACTTTCTTGATCTGTAGTAGTTACATGTAAGCCTGTAGTGGGATTTACTTCTTACTAGACTGTATCACATGTCACCTTAGCACAAAACAATTTGATGTGTCTTGAAGAGGGTGTCATACATCCATGGCTTCATTGTCACCAGGGAGGGAGGATGTTGTTTCTTAGACCCTAGAAGCCTGACAACACCCAGAGTTTGTCACTGGATTCACAGGAGAATGCTGGGGATGAGGAGAGAGCAGACCTTATGCAGGGACTCTCAGGGAGATTGCACAGAAAGGCACGGTGAAATGAGTCCTCTGATCACTTGCTGTAGTCCCTGTCTTCAAATACTGGAAAATGAGCTAGTGATAATGGAAGTTCCACAGAAGATGCAGTGTGTCCTTCCTTACGACAATGCTACCCTGAGAAAGGGATGGTCAAAGTGCCTCTGAGCACTCCATGGTGTCTCCTACTCCAGGGCTGTGCCTTTTTCTCTTTGTGTTCCCAATCCAGGCAGTAGTTTTAAAAGCCCTTTGGATGCCTTGAAGAAAGTAGATGATGGCACTGTGCTTGGCTTGGGGTTCAATCACCTAATCAAGGACTCCCAGTGGGAGCAGCAGGAAGTAATCTTCTGCAGCACTTATTGGGACTATCTGGAGGCTGAGGGTGAGAGACAGAGCAAGGAGGAAATCCCCAGGTGAGTGGGAGCACCGGTCAGGATTTCAGTCCATGACACATCAACACTGAACACCTTTCAAGTGTAGATGGAAGCCTTTGTCTTAACTTTGCCTCCTTCATCCCAAAGCTTCAGGGCAGGTGGCTGGAATCATTTCATGTCTTGTCACAGTGCTGCTTACTTATTGAAGTCTTTCTTTTACATATACTTCTTCCTTTTTTTCAGACATGCTACTTTTCATTTTCTCCTGCCTAGCCCAATACTACAGGTGGGACCTGGGATGAAAGTACAGCCAGGTAGGTAATCCAAATGGGCAGAAAGCTGTTAACCTATGTAGCATTTCATTGCCTGTTACTGAGCTCCAGTTAGAGCTCAATAGCTCTGGCTTGGGTTCACTGTATAAATTCCATCTCCAAGGACATAAGCCTGGATAAAAATGTCAGCCCTAAGGATTATAAGTGAATTACTGGCATAGTGTCAAGCAAACATAGCTCCACAGTTAAAAACTCCCAAACAAACACACCCCTCACCCCCCCGTCAAAACACAAAAAAAGATGAGGAGGTATATAGGCAAGATGAAAATAACAAACAAAGGGAAAGTTTATTCTGGTTTAGTGAGCAGAGTTTATGTAAGTCCTGTCAGGGAAACAATGAAAGCCTAATTAGAGCATTCTAATGGTGTTTTGCTGTCCTGGATTGTTCTTTTATTTTTCCCAAGTCTCCTTCTCTCTTTTCTTTGTCCCCTTCTCTGTACCAGATGTTCCAGCTGGCATTGGTGTGCACTGGGATGGAAGCCACAATCTCTGCTTTTACTTACTTAACTGTCTGCTCAAAGAGAAAGTGGGTAAGAAAGTCCTGCTTTCTCTAGCAGAGCACTCTGTGGGAAGTGGGAGTATTCAGTGGCCAGTGGCTGCCATTCAGTTAGATCTTCATGATTCAGGGAAATAGAATGAGGAGGAGAGCTGCTCAGGATCTTGTAGGTTAGTGTGGATTGCAGGGCTCCATGTTGCACAGACTGGCAGTGTTTTGAGTGAAGCCACTCTGCCTGGGACCCTGGGATGTTTCATGTTTTATTGGGAAACTGGATGCTAGTAGCATGAGAGACAGTACTCTATGCCTTCTCACATTTGTCTCTCTTCATGTCCTTCTATTTAGATTCTGATCCAAAACCTGATGTTGTGTGGCCATGTGCAGCTCCAATTGTGTGCTCGGCTGTCAGTTCCTGCTCCAGGTACCTAGCACTAGCATGTGAAGATGCAACAATAACCATTTGGAATAAACACGTAGGTGAGCTTGCACTTTGGGACTGTGTATTTGGATCACTGTGGGTAATATTATTCTGTTCCCTAAGAGTTTAAAGCTTTGGCTTGTGAATGAGGGACTGGCAGTGAGTTTACAGGTAAATCTGAGAATAGTTTGGAATCACTTGTTTGTTGGACGCTTGGTCAGAAGATGCCAGCATAGCATGACTTCTCTAATCCTTGCAGAACTATTCCCGTCCACATCAGTGCAGAGGCTGAGAACGGCTGCAGTGAGGACTGATGATCATCTTGCCTGGCGGCTGTGAGGCAGTGACAGCCACTGCTTTGCCACTGTACTGTCGGGTCATCTTTGAAGCTGTTGTAGCATCACAGTCCAGGCTGCCATCAGTGCTAGTGTCATGATGCAGGAATTCTCCTGGCAGAAGAATCCTCTTCTGCCATCAGGATTGTTCCCATTGCTGCTGCCCCTGAGCAGTCAAAGCTCAGCTTTTCTTGGATAAATTGCCAGTTCCTTTTCTTCCTAAACGGCTGTATTTTTTTTTCCTGTTTCTCCAGGATACCCACTGTCTGTGACTGCCATTCTGGAGGAACGTGTCATCCGTAGTATCCACTTCCTACAGAGTTCTGCAGCTGCAAGCAGTGAGACACCTTGTTCTGATACAGATCCTGCCCTTCCCATCGTGCAGCTTCTAGTGCTCTGTACAGACAGCTCTTTCTATTTGGTGAAAGCACCCATGTCCGGGAAGTCCAGCATCACTCTCCTTGCAGACAGGTGAGGTAGGCTCTGATAGACCTCACTCCAGCCAAAGGAACCATGTTATGTAGTGGTCAGATCCAGCGTGGAGCCCCAAAGATCTGTGGAGCAGAGAATTTTATACTGCTTTTACCCAGATAGCTCTGCCATGTTACTATCAGCAGCAAGCATGATTTTGCTAGGAGGCAGTTCCAGGGCTGAAATCCAATGGTTATGCCAGAACTAGGGATGTTTCTAGATTCTTCTGTGCACAAGAACACACAGGCTTGTAGCACTGCTCCAGGGCTAACATTCAGCTATCTGGGTCTCTGCCAGGTACACAGGGGAATTGTTTCCTCTCTTTTGCCCTTGCCAGCATAACTTTACCCTAGAAGTCATAATAAGCATTTCTTGCCATCTTTCTATCAATTTTATGTTCACTTATTCCCTTGGTTTGAGAAGGGTCAGCTTTTGGGACAGTGCTGCTGTGAAGGCAGGAAGGCAGTTTCATGCCCTCAGGGCAGGCAGAGGATTTGTATCTCCAACCTAGTTCCTAGGCAGGTTTGCACAGGGATGGGCCTCAGGAATTCCTGCCCAGGAGGCAGCAGGCTTTGTCTCCATAGGGAAAGGGTTCAGCAGGAACTTTGTACCAGCCTGAGTGCCACAAACTGCCATTGTCATCGTCACAGCCTCTCTGTATGTGTCAGGTACATGAAAGAGTGGTATAAACCTTAATCTGTTTTACAGCCCTGAAGATCCAAATCTTGCTGTCAGTGCGGTGGTGCCTGTCGTGGCATTCCCCAGTGCAGTGAGTATTACTGCCAGCTGTCTTGTGAACTGAATGAGAACACAGGTCCCTCTGGCCCTGGATCCTGTTTCCAGTGGTGATTGTAACTGAGTGCCTAGAAGATAAAGAACAGGGCATTCAGATACGGTGCTGCCCTCACATCCTTTCCCAGCCTCCAGCTATTTTTAGCGTGGAGACTTCCTGCACTGGTTACAGGTCATTATGTAGCTGGTCACTCTCACAAGGTTGATTTCTCTTCCATGATCTTACTCAGTATCTTGTTGCACCTTTGTCCTCTAGTTGACCTCTGAGGTTGGAGGCACTGGTGGTTCTCTGTACATGGTCAGATCCAACTGCAAAGATGAGAGGGTTCAGCCATGAAGCTTCAAGCATCAGGGTCAAATATGAGAGGGTGTCTCAAGGTGAAGAGAAGTTACAAGCACAAGTCTAGCCAGACTTTTCAAATTGCCTCAGAGTGGCACATGCAGAACCTGTGTTAGAACAATTCTAACCTGCTCTGCTGCCCTTTTCCAATCCTGGCCTGCTGCAATTCCAGTCCAAGATCCCTCCATGGCCCGTCCTTGATCTGCTATGTCTCTGTGAATCCTGGGCAGGCAAAGGAAACAGCATCATAGTCGGGGATATGAAGTCCTAAATGTCATTCTGTATTCTCTTCTGGAAATGCTTTTCATTTTTTTACATGTTTGTAAGTGCCAACTTGCTGTTTCAGGCCCTCATCTTCTCCTGGGATGGCAGAGTGTCACTGATGAACACTGCCACATCACAGATTGTTTACTGCTTCAATGTTCCACCTTCTCATGCTGTAGCATCCCCTTGGCAGCCAGTGTTCATAGTGGACAGTGTGAATTGGTGCTTACTGCTTCGAGGTGGGTAGCACCTTGGAGTGGCCTTAGATGCATGGTTTACTGGGTGCATTCACCTGTGCTAAGATCCTTGATAGTTCCTCTTATTGGATGACTCCTGATGCAGTAGCCAACTGTTCTTGTTTCTGTTTAGGAGATGAGCAGCAGCAGGCAGATGCAATCGCACAGAGCACACCCGGTCACAGCACCATCTTCCTTTTTGACTTCAACTCCTACCCACTGAAGGAGGCTTTCCCGAAGGAACCAGATTTACCTTTCAAATCCTTGCAGAACCTGCCATTGGTTGAGAGATGTAACATTTTCTTACGTGATAGGTAAGATTCTCCTTCTGCCTTATAGGTAAGTGCACCTGCATTACTATAAGCTGTGGTGTTGCTCAGGTCCATGCAAGATCTCACACTGGAGCATCTGGGTACTTCTGTGTGTTCTGACAGTGTTATGTCTCAGCAGGGGTAATGTTCAGGTAGTTGGTTTCCTGACAACCACCCAGAACCCTTCCTCCTCACCCTTCTGTCCTTCCTAGAACTACTTAGCAGCTGTAAGTCAGGATGCTTTGTCATTCCAGGTAGAAAGGGCTTGCTAGTTCTAACTTTTATGTGCTTTTGTGCAAGCTTGTCAGGGGAGGTGATCCTCATGTAAGTGTCTGCATCTTCCTTTTAACCCCATAGCCAGGCACTGCTGAGATCTCTTTGTACCTTGCTCCTCCCCTCCATTCCCAGGCTTGTTTGATGTTTAAGTAAATTTGTGTCGGAGGTTTCTCGGACTGAGAAGGTCCCCAGAGCCCTCAGGCCGAGGCTGTGGTTAGGGCTTAGCTGATGCATTGATTTAATGCCGTCACTAGATGGCAATGTGACATCTCTTATTGGGTCACCTTATCCTTGAATCACTGCTTTTGGGAACCTGGAGCCAGATCCGTGTCAGTAATATTCTGTTTGTTCTTTTCACTACACCTTAATTCTCTGCTGTGAAATGGAACAGGTGGGTGCAGGTATGGCCTTACAGCACATGCTACCTGATAGATTTCTCTAATTCCTTGTCTCCGGGGTGAATCCTGTGGTGGTGTCTGGCTAGTTAAGTGCAGGAAAGTTTCATCCTATGCTGCCAGCCACCAGTTCTGTCCCTCCTTCTCATAAAGCTGGAGAGGAGACTCTTGTCTGCCTTACACCGGGGAGATGTCACTTCCAGGAATATCTTGCTCCCTGGGTACCGGAGCCAGAGCACAGCAAATAGAGCTGCAGTGAGAGCTGTATCTACAGAGACTAACAGGCAAAGACAAATATGGAGGTCATTGCTCTCAAGAGTAGTAAACTTGAATGCTGAGTGGCATGTGGGAATCATTGAGGTTTTTTTGGACACAAGGAGCCTTAACTGCTTAATTTGCAGTGAGCCCCAGGGGCCCTTGGGGGAACCAGGCTAAGGTTGTCTGAACACTGGGGGAATGGCAGGAACTTGTTTTAATCACCCTTTTCTTCCTTTATTAGGCAGCAGAGCCTGCTGGGACTTGAGGAGCAGTTGCCTGAGTACTGGGGTCAGCTGCAAGCACAAGCAGCTGCCATGGACAAGGAGAAAGTGAAGGGACAGAAGAAGCCCTAGTCAGCCTTGCATCCTGAGGGGCAGACCCTGCACTATCACAGTCCTGCAGACCCATGATCTAGCTTTAATATTTTGACAGCAACTCTATTAAAATCTAGCCTACTACTTTCCAGCTAGGGGCAATTTGTTATTGGAAATAGCTACTGGCCTGCCACTGCTCAGTCACAGCCTTGCCTTTCTCCTTACCTAATCCTCTGCCTGTTCCAGCAGGGTTCAGCCCCTCTTCATCAAAGACAAACACTACTGATGAAGAGTCTTGAAGTAGGAAAGGCCTCTCACTGAGTTGGCAGGCCCAGCACCCATTGGTTCACCTAAGGATTTGTGCTGGATCTTTGAGTTCTCCTGAAGACCTAGAGCATCAGAGCTGTACGGTGTGTTGCAATGTCCCTCCTTAATAAAGCCTTTTCTCCAGTACAAGTCTCTTGCTCTTTCTAGGACTGGAATTTTATCAACTCTGATGTTCTGTCCTGTTGCTGGGGCTCACCAGCACGTCTCATCTTCTGCTCTGACCCAGATGGGCAGGCAGCAACATCCTCGTGCTTAGCGAGAGACCTGATCTTTTCAAACCAGGCAGCAAATCAGCCATGAAGGTGGCATTCCCAAGAGCTTAGGAGCACCAAGCAGCAGTGATACTGCAGAGCGTGTCAGACCTGACCTAGGCTGTTCCACAGCCTAGTTGTTTCTTTTGACTTCAAAGCAGGTAGTTTTGGGATAACACTGATTAGGAATTGCAGCCTGGAAATGTGCAGACAAGCTCTCTGGCTTACAGTCAGACTAGAACTGGTGTTAGAACGAAGAACTGATGTTACTGAGGACAAAGTAGGGGATTTGGAGGAGTCAGGACTGTGCAGAGCCAAGCAAGCTAGAAGCAGGGCCAGCACGTTGGTTAAAGGCCATAAAAAACTGTAGCATCCCTCCTACGGGCAACATCAGAAAATGAAGAAGCAGGGACAGTGCAAGACCAAGCAACCATGTATTTGTTTCTTATTCCATTTTCTGCAAAGTTTGTTTTCTCAATCTGGAGCTGGCAGCCTACATGCATTTTGCACTGGGCATCTTTGTTGCTCTTCAGGCAGTCAGGAGTCCTCTGGAATCCGAGTTGCTTTAGGGGAGGTGACCTAAAACGTCCATTCTCAAGCATAACAAACATATGCTTTCTTGAGCATAAAAGCCACGAGGAAACCTCAGTGTTTTTACAACTGATGGTACTTCCAGGATGACTGCCTAATCTACAAAGAATCTGACAAGTCTGCCAGCAACCTTTTCAATATGTGTGCAGGGGTGAGCTGTATTTTTTCCAAGTCTTCCTGTAGGGAATCCCCCAAAGGTTCATCAGAACATCAATGCAGGGTGCCAGGGATTCAGCACAGACTGAGCTGTGCAGACACACACATGCCAAGATCCTGTTTCAGGTTTTCATAGCAAGTTGTCTTATTTTGGATTGAATTTTGATGAGAGGTCTCAGCTTATCCTCTGGAAATAAAGTCAACCAGTCTGTTGTGAAAGTAGGAAAGGGGAGAAACATTCCACTAGTTTCACAGCTTCAAATGCCTGGTTTTGCTCTGGAGAAGTATAAACTATTTGAATTAAACTTTCCTATTTGCTACCTTTGTGGAGGGCTTTGAGGGCCATAGTAAAAGCCTTTTGTGCTGTCATTTTCCATCTGCCACGGATTACAGATCCACAGCTCTGATTGTTATGGATATTGATACTGGGTTGTGTGAGTCCTTGCCATCTGCTTCAGAGCAAAGTCAAGTGGGTTAGCTCAAACCATCTTCAATGCCCATTTAAACTGAGCCACCTGGTTCAGCACTGAAATGAACAAGGAACAATCCTTGTTCCTTTCTTCTGCTCTTGCTGTGGTGTCAGTAACAACATAATTGTTTCTGTGGTAGGTTAAGAAACAATGGCCCTTCTGCCATAACTGGGCATAGGGGATTGCTCAGGATAGGAATTCCTGTTTCTGAATTGTTTCCTGCACTGCAGAGAGCCAGCACAACTAATTTCTGTCCCCTCAAACAGCACTGGGTCAAATTCTTGCTATTTGTGCAAATGTAAAATGCTTGGGGATCTGTGCCTTTAATCCTACCCCATCTGTTTTCCATCCAGAAGAGGAGCAGAGCTTGCCTAGCATCAGAAAAAGAGGCAGAACAGGACCTACTAAACAGCTAGATGTACTGTGGATCCAGCAGTTTGTGTGTTATTTATCTCAAGATATCCTTGTTTGTTTGCAATTTGAATCTGCTCTAAAACCCTAATCATGTGCTTGGCCAAGATAACCAGGAGCTGGCAGGCTTTACAGAGAAAGAAAAACAACAAGCAGCTGCAGGAGGCTGATGAAGAGCCTTTGTTTTTACTCATGACTTCAGCAGGGGACTATTTATTTTCTGCTTCTTTGAAGGGATACAGAGACATTGGTATGTTCAGTGGATTGACATGTATGTTGGTGATGGAGCTGTGTGCTGAGCTCCACAGAACGTTCTGGAGAGGACCAGAGGCACTTGATGGCTTATTCAAAAGACAATGCTCTTGCCAGCTATTCCTCTATTTCTGGACATTCTGTGAGCACTAGGCAGCTGTTAGTCTGAGCCCATTTGAGCTATTCTGCTGCTGGAAACTATAGAAAGCCCTTGAAGAGTATCACCATCAAAAGATGGTATGGTAAGAGTTCTGTCTCTGCCATCTCATGCACAGTGCCAAGTTTAGTGAACTCAGAGGTGCTGCCTGGGTATAATGGGAGTAATTTGGCTCTGTATTTTAAAAAAGCAAAAGGAAATAATAAAAAAAAATAAGTTGGTGGATTGATGTTTGTGAGAGGGAGGAAGAGGAGTGGGAGGAAGAGGAGCTCAGATCCACAGAGAGGCGCTCGAGCAGCGCGCTTCCAGCTGATCCAGGTTACTGCCCAGCCACGTGGAGATGGTTTCTGTGGGAGAGGAGGCTGTTCTTTAATCTCACTAAGTTATCTGCTGTTCTCTGCAAGAAGCAAAATGCTATCTTACTTCTTTGCATGCTCGTGCTGTGGAAGGAGAGGAAATCAGAGGCTGATCTGGTAAGATTCCCCCACTCCCGAGGGCTGGCAAAGGTTTGAGCTTTTTTGGGTAAGGTTTGTCTGTGCAGTGCTGGAAGTAGCGTGGTCCTCAGAAGAGCAGAAGCCTTGTGTGTTCTGGGAGCTGCACTCCTTGCAGCCTTAATGCAACAAGCTCTACAGTTATTATCACCTCCCCATGTACAACCTTAAGCCGTCCTAAGGGGGGATCTGCAAGACTTGTGTCCTATCTGGGAGAATTAATGTCCCCACAAGACACTGTGGGATGTAACTAGTGCAGGGTTGTCTCAGCAGGTACTGGTATAGGGGCACACTTGGGTGTAAGGGCAGCACAAAGTCAAGCTTCCTCCCCTGCTCTACAACTTTGTGTCTAGGTGTAGGTGAACCAGGTACCACGCCCCATTGCTAACTGCTCAAATAGCTCTCGTTTTCCAAACTCTAATGCCAGTTCCCTGAACCAGTGTAGTTTCTCATCTTCCTTTGATTCCAGGTTATAGCCATTGAGTTGTGTTGTTCAGCCAAGATGTGCAGACTAACTCCTTTCATTTCTCCAAACACATTGTGCCAGACATCTCCGTCTAGTTTAATTTTGGATTTCTGCAAACCCCTTCCAGTTTGTTCTTGTTTATCATAAAATCATAGAATGGTTTGAGTTGGAAGGGACCTTAAAGATCATTCAATACTAACCCATGAGCAAGGATACCTTACACTAGATTAGGCCACTCAAAGCCCCATCCAACCTGGCCTTGAACACCTCCAGGGATGGGGCAGCCACAACGTCCCTGGGCAACCTGGACCAGTACCTCACCACTCTCATAGTGAAGAAATTCCTCCTTGTGTCTAGTCTAAATCTCCAGTTTATACCCCTTCCCCCTAGTCCTGTCACTACAAGCCTTCGTATAGAGTCTCTCCCCAGCTTTCTTGTAGCCCCTTCAGGTACTGGAAGGTTACTATAGAGTCTCCTCAGAGCTTTCTCTTCTCCAGGCTGAACAACCCCAACTCTCTCAGCCTGTCCTTGTACGGGAGGTGCTCCAGCCCTTTGTAGCCCTCCTCTGGATCCATTCAAAGAGTTCCATATCCTTCTTCTGTTGAGAACTTCAGAACTGGACACAACACTCCAGGTGAGATCTCACAAGAGAGGAACAGAGGGGCAGAATCACCTCCCTTGAACTGCTGGCCATGCTTATTTTGATATAGTCTGCTTTGTTCCAGTCTGTTGTTTTCCAGTGCTGCTGGTACTGTTCTGTCTAGGACCTGGTACAATGTGTGGACACTCACTGGGCAAGGGAAGCCAAATTCAGCTGTCAGTCATACCTGATTTTACAAAAGCATTATCATTGCCTGGGATGAGAGAGGAGCTATGTTTTTAGAGCCAAAATACAGGAGGAAGTTGGCTGAGCCTAGCTGAGGGTGCTAGGGAGAAAAGATTTGCATGATGACTGGGGTGATGCTGTGTTTTGGATCTCGCCCCATGGCTTAATAGGCGCTTTACACAGCTGAAGACAGACAGGGCTTGTGCTCTGAAGAACTCGCACCCTATTGTAAGCCAAATGCCAGGGTCAGGGTGTAGCGCAGCAGCCTCATCAAGCAGTGGGGGAGGATTTGTCATTGCAAGATCCAAGTCTTCACATGTCACACCTCTGTACAGGGCCATGTGTTGGCTTGGCCCCAGGAAAGTCTGTACTTTAAGAAGAGGGGAGGGCATGACTCATGTCACTGCGGGGCTGCTGATTAGGCAGGAGGGAAAAGTACAGCATCTGAATGGCAAATTTGCCTGGGCTGCCAAGGGTGAAACACTTCGAGCGCGGCAGACAGAACAGCTCGTTTCGTTAGAAACTTCACATCAGCCTGCTTGAGCAAACAGCAGTTCTTCTGCATGCAAAGGGCTGGATCGTTGTTGTGGGGAGAGGGAGTAAGTCTGTGTGGTGAGGGGGTGTATGCAGAAGATGGAGATCTGCAGGGGGGAAAAAAAACAAGTCTCGCACTGAGCTATGAGGAGAAAACATTAATTAGGAAAGGAAGAGGAACCTGCCAGGTTGCAATCCTGACCTAGCCACCAATTATGAGATAATATAGCACGGTATTGCAGGGTGTACACTATGTAGAGGATGTTTCTGAATTAATTTCTTTTTGAAACACAGTGATAATTTAAAGGCATCCGGTATCCTAATTTGAAACAGCCCATCATAGACTCCAGTGCAGCCTGTGGTAGATTGTCCCAGTTGTCAAACTACCTGTGTTGTTCAATTTTGCACCCTGTTTCTAATCCAAATAGATCACAATCCAGCTGTCAGTCTTAGGTGGTCAGCGGCAAAGTAATGGGTTCAGGTTCGGTATGACGGAGAATTTGCTGTGGTTGTGGCAGCAGCATCAGTGTAGTTTTTGAGAACTGCTCTGCCACCATCAATGGAAACCTTCTCAAATAAAAATCTGCCAGGAATGACACTGTATAAGCCTTGCCTTGGTATGGGAGATTCTGTAATGTAGTGACAGTGGTTGGACTCAATGATCCTGTGGGTCTTTTCCAACCTAGTGATTCTATGGCAACTCTTGAATTCTTTCTAACTCAAATTTCCTGCGACTCTCAGTTCTTAGAAGTAAAATGGCCTGAGTTCCTGAAGTGTTCCTTGTACGTTCTGTGCTAGGGTCCTTGCTCTCTGTGAAGACTGTGACATACTCCTAGTGTGGTATAGGAAAGTGTGAGAAGTGTTTCCCCCAGTTCCTGGGACAGTGAGAAGAGGCAACAGGACAGGGCAGACAGGCCAGGAAAAAGATTTACAGTTGTCCACATGGGAACTGAATACTCAATTTGATTAGGAGTAGCTTTTGCCCTTTGTGGATCTCCCACATGCCAGCTTCCTCTCAGACACTGCTGCAGCAATGGTGGATGTGACAGGGCTAAAAAGATCTGCCAGCCTGTACTTCCCTCCTGCTTCTATAGCTCTTACCCTTCCCAGTGCTACTTCACAGTGAGTAGGCAGTGGATATGGTTTTGTCACCTTTTTTGTTTGTTTGTTTGTTTGTTTCCTCCTGGTTCTTTCTCTGTGGAAGTTCATATTTTAGCAATTAATTTTCCTAAAAAATATTTCTACTAATATCACCACCAGAACGTCCCTTCATACTCACTGGTATATATCTGCAAAGCCTGAGTTGTGTCAATCAGCAATGTGGGCAGCACCTTTCCACAGATTAAATTGAAGCTAGTGCTGTGAAGTAACAAGGGATGGACCAGGTATGAGTGATGAAAGAACGAAGCCCTGAGTTGTTTTGTTTTGCTATGGTGACTTTAATCAGTGGTTTTCAGGGACAAGTTGTATTTTAATTCAGTGGACATTAGCAGTGTTGTAAATCATCATTCCTCAGGGAGCAGAGAGGCTGAGGTTATTTACTTGTCAGAAACAGAAAAAGATAAAGATGGAGAATTACACGTTTCCTTTACAAAACAAATCTGAATTGAAAGGCTTCCTCTGAGTATTCTCTACCTCTTGAGGGAAAACCTGATATCCAGATCTGGATTTTACTCTTACATCTCACTATTACCACACTGATCCTGATCTTCCAGATTGGGGAAGAAAATACAGAGCCTGACTGTTACTTTGGCTACCTGTTCTGCTTGTGTTTTGTAATTATTTTGTTGAAAGACATGCATCTTATTGCCTATTTCCAGAGGAAAAACTCCAATAGAGATTGCAGTTTGATTATCATTGCGGTGACAGTTGTTTTCCCATTTAATTTGTACTTTGCTTTCATTCTTTGGGAACCGAGCAACTGCTATAGCCCTTCTCCCTCTTACAAAGATGTCATCCTACAGCTAGGAAATATTCAGCTAGGCACTGGGGCAACAGAACAGACACGTAAAAGGCACATAATGAACCACAATGAATTGTTGGCAGAAAGATGAACCAATTAATGCTTTCAGCTGTTGCAGCACAAAGACATATTCCCTCCCCCAAAGGTAGATCAAGTACTGTTATGAATTCTTAAAGCCTCTTTAGAGAATTTAAATGCACCTCCCATCTCTGAGCTGTGGACTCACGTAGCATTCCAGCAATAATATTTTCCCAAGGATGAACTGTTCCTGAACAGAATGGCCACTGAAGTGCATTTCATATGCGAGGGATTTGAAGTTAGCAGGAGCTTATAGTTCTATAAGGTATGCATCATCCGTCAGAAAGTTAAGCATTTCCCCAAGAAGTTTGAAAAAAAAATCTCCTGCGAGGACATTTACAAAGTTTAAGTACAAACTCAGTATTTTTTGATGAGTCTTTTATTATCTAATTAGAGGCACAGGGTGAAGAAGGAAGAGAACTCTAAGGAAGTAGGTTTCATTTTTTAATTTTTCTCTAAGGAGACATATTACCATGTTTTGTTTCATTAGTTTAAAAAAAAACCACACAACCCTTTCAGCAATATATCTTTTCAGTAAAAATTTGTGTCAGTGAGCTCCACACATGCATACTCAGTATTTTGGGAAAGAACAGAGGTGTTGTTTCCAAAGACATAAGTGACCTTGGATGACTTTACCTTGTGATACTCAACTAGAGCTCCTTCAAATGGACTGTTTTCATCGTTCCCTAAAGGCCTCCTTCAAATCAAATCAGAGTCTTTTAAGGTTTTTCAGGTGAACGTATTTGCCTAGAAAATACACTGAAGATTTGGCTGTCATTCATGTGAAGAAACAACTAATTTTCCATTGCCCCATAAAACTGCAGTGGACTAATGCTGCAAGGGCCATTGAACGTGGACAGTTTCAGTGTCCCCTGGGATTATGAAATGAACTTCCGTGGTTCAAATTCACTCCTGTGGCTTCCTTGAGTATGTTGATTTCAGTAGATTTTTTCATCAGGGAAAAAATCCCCATGTCCAGTTTCAATCAACAGGGGAAAACTTGACTTACTTGCTGTCGTGCTGCAGGTTTTATAGACAAGCAGAAGGTGGGTATTACTGAAATACCCTCTATATGTCCCTCAGGCACTGTGTCAGGGTATGTTTGCAGAGCCACTGGGCTTCACTGCTTAGCAAGGGTCTGTTCATCTCCAGTGGCTCGCTGCATGTCCAGGCCAACACAGAGCCTCGTGGACTTAAAACCAGAGCCCTTCAGCTGCAGCAGCTTGGCATCCCCAGCTCTTAAACACAGCGAAGCAATGATTGTGTTTATCAGCCTGTTTGAACATCACATCCCGGGTAAACTATCAGCTGAGTCCTGCGTTTGCTGCAACCCTTGGGCAGAGCCAAGGGCCCAGAATCAGCAAAGCTGAGCAGGGTTGAGACTGTGGATGAATCTGCAGTTGTTGTGTGTTTGGCTGTCCCTGCTAGAACTCTGCACCGGTGACAAATCGCTCATCTGAATGAGATGGTCCAGCAGAAACAATGCAGCCAGGGACCAGGCAGGGGCACAAACCTGGAAATTCTTTCCCACTGGCAGCATGTTGCTGAGGGAGTGAGGGGGCTTTGAACTATATCTGCTGAAGAGGGAAGCTACAGGATATTCTATTTTTCAGGGTGCAAATGTCTTTCATGCAACCATTTTAGACACCCTCCTGGCTTCCATGTCCTCCCCATGACAGTGAGACCAATTATTTGTGCTCACGTCCCATCTCTGGTGAACAATATTGCTGCTCTATTTAATATGAGAGAGGGTTATTACAATATTATCCAGAATGAACCACAACCATTATAGGTTGCTCTGCATCTCAAAGCTAGTTTTAATTAAAACTGCCAATAACTTTTGAGGTCTTTGACTTCTGGAGTTGAAGCAAAGGAACAAGATGCTCAGGTGGTTTCATTTGATTGTACAACTAATTATGAGAAGGGTGGAATCAGGTTCACTGGCAGCTGAGTCTTGCAGTTTCCATGCTAGCTGTGTGAGTCCATCAGAGCCTGGCTAGGCTGACCTTGCCAAGATATGTGTATATTTTTGAGCAGGTTATCATTTCCATAGGCCCATGGAAGGAGATGTTATCCTCTGTTCCTCACCCCATTCCACTTGACTTGATTATCAGCCAAAACTGTGGGACTTCATCTTGCCTGGGATGCAATTTGATCAAATGCTCCACTATCCAGAAATAAAGAACTAGGTCCTCAGCAATTGCTCAATCTAAAGTAAATGCAGAGAGTTTTCCTGCTCTCTCCCAAGCTCCAGCAAACTTGGACGTAACATCTGCTGCTCTACCAACACATGTGACAGAATATAGTCATGCCTCCCTTTACCTGCAGAAAGCAGAGAAGAGCCTCACGAGTGTGATATTGAAAGACTGAAATGAACATGCAATTAGAGATCAGAGAAGCCTTCTTGCAGGAAAGTGCTAATTAGACTAATCAGAGATTTCTGTGTCTCTCCCTGTGCACATCAGAGTTCAAGCTTTGATAGGCACAGTAAACTTGGACAATCCGTTTATATCAAGCATCTGATGGCTGGTATAAACTGCCTAATCGATCTTCTTTACTTAGACCTTTACCTATGACCTACACATGATCAATACATGAATGCAGTAGAGGTGAGCTCAGGGTCATAGCTGACACTGAAGGCAATTTGCAGTTGAATACTTTTGTTGGTTTGAAGTGATTCCCCTTTTACCACGTTCTTCCTCAGTCCCCTCACAGATTTCTAGCAGGGTGAGGGGAAAGGGACTGGCATTTTATGCATGTTTATGCGTTTTGTTTTATGAGGAGGGTACCACTTCAATCCCAGAATCAAAGGAGTATAATGAAGAATTAAATGACCTTTTCCTCACATTTCTTCTGCCTGTGCTTTGTCTACTGACTATTACGTGATACATGGTAAGTTTTCTTCCCTGATGTTAGTTGAGGGGTGATTTCCCAGCCTCCCGTGTACCAGTACACTTAGTACTGTAACCTCCAGGAGATAAATCATTCCAGATTTACCCCTATAGGAGATTTCTACTCAGATTTACAGCCCGTTCCTTTCCTCAGAGCACAGACAATCCTACACCTCTACATGGTTTGAATAATCTGGAATCCTACCAAGTCATCCATCCCATTGCTGCAATGATACGATTAGAGGCTTTTGTAAGAAACCATGTGTACTTTGGCTTTATTTTAGTATCTAATCAGTTCACATTGAATCAGAAGTAGCACCGTAATATGAAGAAAAAACAAGTATCTTTGTTTGGGAAAATAAAGGCAGGCAATGTGTGAGTGATATTCCTTCTTAACTCTGTTGTGAAACCATTTTTTCTCAGCCTGAATCTTCCATCTAGATTCCTTTAATAGCCAGTTCTTTCATTTTGTTCTCCTTGTTCAGCCTTAAAAGTTATTTACAAGGTACTTCTAAAACTGGGTGATTTAGGCTCCTCTAATGTTTGGTTTGTTTTGTCTCATCAAATTGCCTGCTGACCTGCAAGCAGTGGCCAAATCAGACCGAAATTAAAAAGGTGGTGGAATATGCCCCAGTCTCTCCTCAATCAATACCAGCCTAAATTACTGCAAACCTAGAGCCATGGTGCATGTAATACATCATTTTGTAACCCCATAAATTGCTTTTAGCCAGTCTCTTCTGATTTCTTTTTAATGGCCTTTCAGCTAAGATCAAACGTACCATTGGTTTTGCATCAGCTGCACACCCTGCCTGGGGACCATCTCTTACTGGCACTGGGATGAGCTCAGCCAAATTGTTATAAGTCCTCTGTGCTGGTCATTTGAAAGTTGCTCCGAGATGCCTGCCTTTTGCGAATCACGTTCCTAGAAGCCGTACTTGCCTGCTGTACTTGACTGTGAAGTCCTGCCCAGGGGTAGGTTCTTACTTATCCTTGTTTTAAGGAAGGAAGAAAGAGAGATGGAGAGATGATATCAAAATTTGGGATTTGGGCAACATTGCTCCAAGGCACTAGACTTTCCTATGGTTTCTACGTCCCCCAATCTTTTTACCTTTGCTGAGAGCCAGTAAATTTAGCCATTCCACTGTTGTTGCAAATACCACAAAACCAGCCCAACTGCGCCCAACAACAGACAATAATGCAAATGATTGTGGGAGATAAGAGAAGAAAGGACTCATTTGGGGATGGAGCTTCAAGGGTCACATGCACCCACACATCCTCCCTGTGATATTCCCGCCCACCCCATGACACCCACCCACTCTCCTTGCTGCACCCACTTACTTCTGGCATGACCTGCTGGGGACTGGCAGGCTTCTTTTTTTCAGCAAACACAATATAAGGAAATTGGAAAGATTTTCTAGAGCTCCACTGAAAAGAAATATTTTTACAGGAAAGTAATGAGAACTTCAGGAAGAAAAGGTTTGACTTATAGGAAGAAAAGTTCCTTTGTCTGTGAGTGCTTGCTGAACAGCTGACTATGCTTGGCACTGATAGCAGCTCCTCTTCTCTTTGCTTTTCTCCTCATTTTTTTTGCTGGCATTTGTCTTAAAAAGCTGTATGGAAATCTTCGAAGAACTATGGAAGTAGCTGTAATTGAAGTACAGCCTTTGTCTGTGTTGGTGCAGTGTGCAAGTGAAGCAATTCCCTGGGCTGGGAGAGATATAATGAACTGAATTCATAGAATCAGAATGGTTTGGGTTGGAAGGGACCTTAAAGATCATGTGGTTCCAACCCATGAGCAGGGACACCTTCCAGATGAGGTAGCTCAAAGCTCCATCCAACCTGGCCTTGAACACCTCCAAGGATGGGGCATGAGCTTGCACTTCTCAGGATACCCTGTTCCAGTGCCTCACACCCTCACAGGAAAACATTCATTCCTAATATCTAATCTAAATCTTCCATCTTTCAGGCTAAAACCATTCCTCCTCATTCTGTCTCTACGCTCTCTCATCAAGAGCACCTCCCCAGCTTTCCTCTAGGCTCTGTTTAAGGAAAGCTGCTCTAAGGTCTCCCCAAAGCTTTCCCTTCTCTAGGTTGAGCAATCCCAATTCTCTCAGCTTGTCCTTACAGGGGAGATGCTCCAGTCCTTGGATCATCTTTGTGGCCTCCTCTGGACTTTCTCTAACAGATCCATGTCTTTCCTGTGCTGAGGACTCCAGAACTGAATGACAGGACTTNAAGAGCACCTCCCCAGCTTTCCTCTAGGCTCTGTTTAAGGAAAGCTGCTCTAAGGTCTCCCCAAAGCTTTCCCTTCTCTAGGTTGAGCAATCCCAATTCTCTCAGCTTGTCCTTACAGGGGAGATGCTCCAGTCCTTGGATCATCTTTGTGGCCTCCTCTGGACTTTCTCTAACAGATCCATGTCTTTCCTGTGCTGAGGACTCCAGAACTGAATGACAGGACTTCAGATGAGGTGTCATGAAAGCAGAGCAGAGGGGCAGAGTCACCACTCTCACCCTGCTGGTTACACAGATGCTTTAAATTTGTTGACTTGATCTGTGCGACTTGTAGCACCCTGAAAGGAAAATGCAGGCTGTGTTGCAAAGAACTCAAAAGACTTCCAGATGTTCAGAGATGGTCAGAGATCAGATTGTCCTATCTGAAGTATCAAAAACCTCCCCCCTTCCACCAAAACAAAACCTTTTAAAAAATGTCTTAAGAGGAAAACTGTGCCTGCTATTGGAGGGTAGAAATGCAAATATCCTCTTTCAAGTTGGCATTTTAAAATGAAAGTTTTTATTTTGGCTTGTTTCCAGTTTACCCAAGAGGAATGCCAGCATTTTCCCACTGGCTTCCTTTCAAATATTTTTTAGTTTGGAAGAAAATTAATTTTTCTCTTGGGACACTTAGAGAGTCGATCTCAAAGGAAACAAAACACTTCTGATACTCAAGGAGACAATGCCATGTTTCCCCTCCCTGCGCCAATGCCATCTTTACTGCATAGGCCACTTGTATCCTTTTGCATAAAAGAAAGATGCAAAGGGCAACTAGCGTGCTGGGGGAAGATGTGTGCAAGCAGTGGCAGAGCGACCCATGAGCCACTGGCAGTTATTTTTCTAGGACCTTAAAATGAGATGGTAGCCCACGTCAACACAAAGGAAGTCTGGATGGGATTTCCCAGCTTTGTGTGCAATGGGGGAGAGCAGCAGATCTGCTTTCAGGCTACTTTGAGGCTTGTTCTTCTGCTGCCTTTCATCAGGAGTCGAGAGAAGTTTCAAGGTTATGTGGAGAGACCATTCTTGTGGCCTTTTCCTCTTGATGGGTTTCAAGTGGAGTAACAGCTGCCCAGAAGTCACCACACTTTACAGGCAATTCAGTCCTGTGTGTGTAACCAGGAGATGTTGGAGGAAGGTACCACTTATCACTGTTATTCTCAATAGGGAGCCTTAAAGCTCCTCAGATCTTCTGCAACCAAATAAAATGCACATCCAGACACAAACTTAATTTCTTTGTATTTCTTTCTGAACAGCAGGGGCAGTGTGCTTTAGATCAGTGAGCCTTAATGTCTTTTTACATCTATTTATTTGAGGCTGCAATATTTAAACATTTCTGTTAATCATAGTCAAAAGCCCTCTTAATTAATAGAGCTTATAATAGTGACACTGCCATATAGAACAAAAATTTGGCAAGAGAAATTACTTCTGCAGAAACATAATTATGAACTTGTGTGCAGATCACAATACTGATAGGCATAATATAGTGCATCTGGTTTCAATTTGCAGGTTTGACCTTTCAACGAAAATGAATTTTAATAGGCAATTGACTTAAATAATTGGTATGTGTTCAAATCAATACTGGAATGTGATGGCTAAGTGGTTAAAATAATTGAGGTGTATGAAAGGGTTTTTAAAAATTTTCAGATTTAGAACAGAAGGATGCTCAGTTCTGTGGCTGTGTTATCACTAAAGCACCGTGGATGGACATCTCTTCAGCAAAACTACTTTTTACCTCCCTGGAGCCCTCCCAGCAGGGTGACTGCTCCTTTGATCTGCATAGAAACAGGCTGCAGCGCTCACTCCTTCTGCTCTTGTGCAAGGGTTATGGAGATGAGGAGGGTGCTGTGCTCTCTGGATTGCTGTGGGAGGGAGAATCCTGGTGCACATCCACCCCAGTGTAAGTTAAAGCTGCCTCAGGGATGCTGTAGTGAACCCTCTGCTCTCTGGCTGCCCCAAGCTGGCCACATGCAGTAGTTTCAGGGCTCCAGTCCTGCAGGTAATGCCTGTGAGAACTTAGTGAGCTTGTGTTTTGCATGTGGAGAGTAAAACCATGTTTTGCAGAGCACTGTTTCTGCAATCATCCACAAGAATGTTCCCTTTGATTGCAAAGCACAGCTGTTGCTCTGGCTTTCAGCTATAGTGCACACGTAAAAGTAGGGGATGCCTCATCGCACCCCAGCAGCAATCGCTGACAGGTATGGAGTGTTGGAGGCCCTGTTCTCTCTTCTGAAATGAATGTACATAAATTTAACCCTCCACGTTAAAAACAGGGACTGAAAAGCAAATGGCAAGATGACACACCGTGGTTTGAGATGACAAAAATGAGGGTGTTGGTTGACAGCGACTGAACATGAGCCATCAGTGGCCCAGGTGGCCAAGAAGGCCAATGGTATCTTGGCTTGGTTTAGAAACAGTGTGACCAGCAGGTCCAGGAGGTTGTTCTCCCTCTGTACT
>WAAB01000938.1:0-21523 GCA_013389865.1 Piaya cayana | reverse complement strand
GTGATTCTATGATTCTATAACATTCTGACAGGTCGTGGCTGCAACCAGCCCTGCTGCCAACGCCGAGTTCCACTCTTTCTGTGCCCTCCTCCTTGGCCATGGCAGGGGCTCTCTGCACAGGATAATTCTGCAGGTGCTCTGTGAAGCCAAGTAGACTCTTGGTTGTTCTTCCATCTCTGACCTGGTTGTTCAGAGGAAGCAGCAGCACTGGGCTTTAGTTGTTTACCTGCACGGGCAGATGTACCTCACTGACACACTAGCACTAAAGTACCAAGTGACACAGACACTGTTATTACATCTGTACACACATGTTACCTTTTTAAGGAGAAAATATGTGCTTTACAGCCGATTCTATACCCCTAATATTTTCATATTTCTACCACATAGAAAAGTTTGTTCTTCTATCCAGAAGGAAAAAATAAAAAAACCCAGAAGCATCCCCATTTGGACACTGTCAGCCTTTTCTCTAAGTTGATCTCTCTTTCCCATGAAGCAGCACAAATGATTTGTTGTGAAAGTCACATTTCCTCCCTAGGCAATCCTGGAGCCTGAGGTAAGAGTTTTCAGGTGGAAAACTTGGGCTTTCTTTTTGGCACGTTGAATAAAGACCACCTGAAAATCATTGAGTGCCATGAGTTTATGTAAGATCCTTCCCCAGGTGAGGTGTGGAGCTCAGCTTGGAGGATGAAGAGCCTTTATGGGGGAGAGGGATGGGAAGAGGAGCACCCTAAGAGCCTGGAGGTAGGTCATGGAGGTGGCNTCAGGCTGAACATTAGGAAAAAAATTTTCACGGAAAGGGTCATTGGGCACTGGCAGAGGCTGCCCAGGGAGGGGGTTGAGTCATCTTCCCTGGAGGTGTTTAAGGGATGGGTGGACGAGGGGCATGGTTTAGTGTTTGATAGGAATGGTTGGATTCCATGATCCAATGGGTCTTTTCCAACCTAGTGATTCTATGATTCTATAACATTCTGACAGGTCGTGGCTGCAACCAGCCCTGCTGCCAACGCCGAGTTCCACTCTTTCTGTGCCCTCCTCCTTGGCCATGGCAGGGGCTCTCTGCACAGGATAATTCTGCAGGTGCTCTGTGAAGCCAAGTAGACTCTTGGTTGTTCTTCCATCACTGACCTGGCTGTGCAGAGGAAGAAGCAGCACTGGGCTTTAGTTGTTTACCTGCACGGGCAGATGTACCTCACTGACACACTAGCACTAAAGTACCAAGTGACACAGACACTGTTATTACATCTGTACACACATGTTACCTTTTTAAGGAGAAAATATGTGCTTTACTGCCGATTCTATATCCCTAATATTTTCATATTTCTACCACATAGAAAAGTTTGTTCTTCTATCCAGAAGGAAAAAATAAAAAAACCCAGAAGCATCCCCATTTGGACACTGTCAGCCTTTTCTCTAAGTTGATCTCTTCTCTCTTTCCCATGAAGCAACACAAATGATTTGTTGTGAAAGTCACATTTCCTCCCTAGGCAATCCTGGAGCCTGAGGTAAGAGTTTTCAGGTGGAAAACTTGGGCTTTCTTTTTGGCACGTTGAATAAAGACCACCTGAAAATCATCGAGTACCATGAGTTTATATAAGATCCTTCCCCAGGTGAGGAGAGGAGCTCAGTTTGGAGGATGAAGAGTCTTTGTGGGGGAGAGGGATGGGAAGAGGAGCACCCTAAGAGCCTGGAGGTAGGTCATGGAGGTGGCTGCTCTGGTTTTACTTGTGCCTGTAACAGCTGCTTCACTTTGGTGCTCAGCCTCTTGTTGTGGGGCGCTGAGGAACAGGAGGGGGCTTGTGCTTGGGTAAACCAAGTGAGAAAGCAAACTGAAAGAAATATGGTGAAGTTCTCTTTCAAAGGAGCATGTTTGAGGAGAGGGAGCTGTGCCAGTACAAGCTCTTGCAGATCAAGCAGCTTTCAGCTTGATGCCAGGGATCCAAAAGTTGACCTGAGTTTGTAACAGACACCCAGGAGAGATTTGCAGGTATGAAGTGCAGTACTGATGCTCGTGGTAGGTGGCAATATGGTTTCTGTCCTGGCACCGTTTCTTTGCTCATATGCATTTATACTGAGAAGAGGGGGCTGAGCTGCAGAGCTGGTTAATCGGTTTCACTAGGGGCTAGGGGGCAAGGGTGAGCTGGAAGAGGCTGGGCTGTTGCATTTATAACAAATTCTATCTTCCTTGCACTTTACCTTTCTGTTTCTCTTCACTGGCTGCAGAGAGGTTATTTTTGTGGAATGCCTGGATGCATTTTTGAGCTGATCAGGAAAACGTATTAAAAACAGTAACCCCCCAAAACAAGAGGCTTTTGCTCTTGGCTGAGACTGTGATAAAGCCACTGGGGACCCTTGGGGCAGGCTAGAGGTGCTCTCTCACAATGCTTTGTGGCTGTGTGGTGAAGCTGTCTGTGCCTGGGAGGGGTGGCCCTGGGGGTGACTGTGGTGCTTCTGGAGACCCCCGTCTCAGTGGTGTGTGATGCTGAGGTACGTGGGGGCAGCACAGAGAACCTTTGCATCTCCTGGGAGGAATTGTGTGTGCCATGTTGGGCACTCAGTGCGAGAAGGCGTCTCCCTCCCAGCATGCTCGCTTCATTCAAACCGTTTTGCTGCATCGCCTGAAGCTAAATTTAAGATACTATTTGCAAAGAGTTGCCCCTATTTTTAGCCCAGATCAGTTCCTCAGTCTGCTTTTTGTGCAGCTGCGTGTGCAGCTGTGCTGGGGCGATGGAGGCAGTAGCAAGGGAGGTATCAGTAGGGGTGTCCCTGTGGCTATGGCAATCATGGGAGGGATTTTGGATTGGGTGGGAGGCAGGTAAGAAATTTGGGCTCTGGGACTGGGTAGCTGCTGCAGTTCTGCTCTGTCCCTAGGGAATTTTTGCTGGCCCCAGTGCCTAAGCACTGTTGCTTGTGCTCTCAGCAGTGTCTCCACTCGCCTTCAGTCCTACCTAGGAAACCAATGTTTTAAGTGCAGTCTAACTTCGTGATGGTGTAACCCAGCTTTAGTGGTGTAAATCCAGAACACAGGCTCAAACTTAGCTGGATGTGAAGGCAGCTGAACCTGAGCAGCATCTGTTTCTGAAAGAGATTTCATTCTGCTATCATCTACTCTTGGTCTCAGTTGGACTCTTGTAAGTAAACTGAAGGATGACATCAACATCATTGTCTGTATTATAACAAATACTTCATGCTTTTAAGTCTTTTTTTTTCTTTGCTGAAAAAGGGAGACAGGTGCTGAAGTACTGAGAGCGCTATTTTGTTTTTTTAAAGGTTTAAATTCTGCACAATAGAAAACATTTTTAAACTACATTTGCTCTCAAAGTGTAACTGCTGCCAGGCCAGATATTTTT
Organism: Piaya cayana; assembly: GCA_013389865.1. Classification (NCBI taxonomy): domain Eukaryota; kingdom Metazoa; phylum Chordata; class Aves; order Cuculiformes; family Coccyzidae; genus Piaya; species Piaya cayana. Next base: position 18,176 of record WAAB01000938.1, on the reverse strand, counting down.
GTGGTGCTTTTGTAAATAAGGTACGCAGGTATGACTGATACAGCAATCTATCATAGTGCCAAAGGGCCACAACACTCCATAACTGCAGTTTGATCCTGATGCAGAATAACTTCTTCAATACATAGGGGAAATAATCAGAGCTAATTTTGAGATATCCCTTTCTAGAAAAGATAAACTAAATCCTTCTATCAAACCATTTTTTTGCTTAATTAATGCATGCCACAGACCCTTAGGTAGAGTCATAGTTCCTAGGCATGACAAGGATGAACACAGCAGTGGGTGGCAGATGGGGCTGACACCGGCACAAAGGCATAAGGGGAAAAAATTACCCTTTGCTCTGTAACTGGACGTCCTCAGCAGTGCATCCGTCATAATGGCGCTGAGATTATCTAGCTTCTACAGCCTGAAATCTGATAGGATTTGAGACTGACAGTGTGGAAAATAGAAACTGTCTTGGCACTGAGCAGCCTGGCAGGGAAACCTCTTCCTGAGGGTGGGATTGACAATGCAGTAAAACCAATTTCCATAGAGCCCGACCTCAGCTTGCTGGGGCTGCCCTTAAGCAAACAATGCTGCTGAGTGAAAAGGCTCCACTTATGCTCAGGTGATCAGTTTGCATATGTTGAAAGTTGCAGCTTTACGGACCTTTCCAGTATTGAACTGCTGTATGGAAGTCATAATTTATAAAATGCTTTTTGCAGCTATGCGTTATGTACTCGAACAGTTCTCCAGTGCTAAAGCAATGCCTGGAGGAACAGTGCCTTCTGGAAACATCATTTTGCTCCTCTATCTTCTGGAAAGTTCATTGCTGCCTTCACAAAATTCAGTTTTTATTAAAAATGATTAATGTCTTTGAATTTAATCAAGGCGTATTCACACAGCGGTGGCTTTACTATAATAGTTTGATTTTAAACAGCTTGTGTCCTGATGTGTGAGGTGCGTTATATTATTTGACAGCGGTGACATTTATATTTGTAATTACTAAATGGTGACAATCCATTGGAAAGCCTGCCCCACTAAAGGGAACAAAATGAATGGAAATGCACGGCGCTGAAAAGCACAAAGTGTCACAATACATCAGTGCATCCCGAGATTAGAAAAAAGCTGGGGACGATATTCTTCTACCAACAAAAGCACATGTGTGTTCCCAGATAAATTGCTGAGTTTTAATTACTTCTTTTGTATCATTAAATATTCTCTTCCTGCTTATTCCCTGACACAGTTACCTCTTTATTTCATAACACAGAACATCTTGAAAGCAGAAGATATCGTGCGTGGGAGTCAAGGGCCTCTTGGGGTTTGATTACAGAATGTTGAGAAAATGGAGCAACAGAACCCCCAAATTTGATATAAATCTTGATAAATTTGTTGGGGGAAAATACGTCTGGACCTGCTGTTTTTAAAGTGCCAGTATATAGGATGAACTTATCAGCTGGTACAAGCTGTTTTGAAAGTGACTTTAGACTATTAATGCTTTGCAGAAATGGTCCCTCGCCCTGCAAGAGGAAATTCTGTATTTATTGAAGTGCCTGAGAAACTGGGGTAGTAGGGAACGGAGATATCCTCAGGCTTGCTGGTAATTAATGGTTCTTCTGAGATTGCTATCCGGATTGTGCAGATGTAGCAAGAGCATGGAGATCTAAATGGAATTCATAACTTAGATGATTTACATCACCTGCCGGGGTGCATGGTGACACTGGGCCTCACTTGTCCTTGATGCCATACTCCTTTTCTTATCTACATGGTCTATTAGAGCATTTCCAGTCCAGTTTGGGTTTCCGTTCTGGCCACACAGCAACCTGTACAAGAAAAATAGACCTTGTTGGACCTGCACAACATGCAGAAACCTCCTGCAGAACTGCTCCATTGGAAAAGCTAAAGCTTTTTTCCTTTCCAGCTAGCTCTACAACAACATCTGAGGAGGTGTCCGCCTTGGGGTTGAGCATCTGAATTTGGTGCCAGCAGCATGGACAGGACCTGGGGGCCAGATCGACCCAGCAGCACATGGGAGAGGCTTTTCCATGGAGCTTAAGGATTATTAAGGCAAGTCACAGTTCTAGAGCTATCTCTGGTCATTGCAAGGTCTGACAAGGTGGACTTCAGAGCACCTGGGAGTTAATTGTGGGACATCAGGGCATTGCTGGACATGAGCATGACTGCATGTTAGACTATAGATGGAAAACACCTGGAATGCCAGGGGCCCCAGTACACAGACAGGGCAGAGCATTGGTGTGGGGCAAGACTAGTGAGAACCCTAAACTAGGAGCCTCAGGAAAAGCTGGATTAGAAGTGTCCCATACTGGAAGAAGAGGTTTGCCTTCAGTGTGTCCCAGGCTGCTCCTCAACAGTTTGTGCTTTCTGTGGGCTTTCCAGCTTCTGCTGTCTACGTGGTGGTAGAGCCATGCTGCTTTCCTCAGCAGTTGGTGTAGCTGTTGCCGCTGCAGTTCAGGACTTGGGTACATCCACAAAGTGTGGATGTATGATCCTGCCAAGAGGAGTCTGTAAACATAGATTAAAGCTATCTTGGTGCACAGTGGAGCTGGGTCTGCCTAGATGTGGTGGTGTTCATCCATCTTTGTGGTCTCCAATACTTTGGGTTTTTTTTTTTTGCAAAGCTCCACTTGCTAAACAGGTGTTGCTGTAAATAACCTTGTGGCTTCCTCAAGTTCATGTTGCTGGATTCTTTCAAATATACATAACAGATATTTTCTCTTTACTTGTGTACTGGATTTATCCTTTGCAGGTGCTAATTTACACTGATTGCAACTCATCAGTCTTGCATCTTGTCTGTCACAGGGTTTCTTCTGCTTTATAATTTTCTGAAGGAAATGTGTATTGACAGCTCTTGATGAATTCCACAATACAGGAGGAGTATGCTGTGCTGAATTCCTGCAGAAGAAAGAGTCCCAAATAGTCTCTGATGGTGCCTAATGGTTTCATTCTCAAGTAAATGTTTCATTATGTTAATCCAACGGTGGCAAAAGTAGCCCAAGACTTACAATAACCCTCTTAGTCAAAATAAAAACACTATCAAAAACAAGTGGCCTATCACCTTGCCATGGGTTCTTTGGTAGATAGCAAAACCTGTCTTTTTAATGAGATTTAGAAGTGATTTTGTAAGTTTTTTTAATCAGACTTTGATTTTGGGAATGATACATATAAAAAGTTAATAACTCAAAGTGAAGAAATGAAATATTTAGGTAAGATTAATCTTGAAAACATCACTGCTTTAGCTGTGTAATCATTCATCTTAGAACATGGACGTGTTTGTTTGGTTACTGACTTTTCATTCGAAAAAATCTACTTCCATTGCAGCTTAAAATATTCAAGGGGAAAGAAAGAGAACAAGTTTTGGATAGGAATGGTATGGGAATAAAGCTGGTGGCATTTAAACCAAAGGTAAAATGCCATATGGCTGGCGCAGGAACAAAAATAATTAAAACTGCTGTGTTTTGAAGGTGGTCCCTGACCATATGGACCTACTTAGTGCAGCTCTACAGGTGCTGTCTGAGATCTCCCTGTAAAGGCAGCAAGATAGCACAGTCACGTAGCCTTTCTCAGTCTGAGGGAGATGCTTTGATGCCCTTTTCATCCTGAGATAGGTTAAAACTTCTGCGGTGAGAACTGCCTAAAAAGCATCTTTGCAGCAAAGACAGTACTGATGTTTCCAGAGGAGGCCTGCTGGGTCTCTCTGTTCTGTGGGTGCTAAAGTCCTGTGCTCCTATGCAGTTTGGAGCTGGGGCCACCACAGAGCTCACAGTCTCTACCTCCAGCAGGCATTGGTGTGCACCTCTCTCTGCCCATTACGCTGCTGAGAGCCATGGTGGATCTCACGTGGCTGGCTTCAGCGGATGACATTGAATCCCAAATGTCCTGAGGCTGAGAGACAGTTTACTTGTTTATGATGTTTCCAGACCTAAAGTCTGGTTCTTCTTGTGGCAGCATTGAACTTTGGCAGTTTTTTATCTTCCAGCTGAAACGTTTCAGTCTGGCAGGAGGCTGGTGAGGCACCGAGCTGCTTATGAATGCATAGCTTATATCAATAAGGGAAATTGAATAATTCCTCAAAACTATGCAACATGTCAGTTTTGCCATAGTTTAGTCAGCTGTTCAATTTCTTGTTGGATTTTTATAGTTGAAATTTTCTTAAAATGCCTTGTGGAAATTATACCCTGCCCAGTTTGGGGTGACTGATGGGGCACAGCTGAAGCTGAGGTTTGAATGGGGTGAATGACTGGCAGGGATCACGTCTTTTTCAAGCACAAGGTCCTCTGAATCTTGCTAGGAAATAAGTGCGGAGCAGAAAGATTTCACTGAGCAACTTGATGTATGAAATCAAAATCCGTCCAGATCTCAGGCAGGTGGAGCCACACAGACCTTCCAGAACATGTTGAATTCCCATCTTGGGGCAATCAACAGAAAACAGGGCTTCAAAGGAGTACAGGGACATGGGGCTAAAAGGGATCAGCTGGTATGGTAACTGTGGAATAAATATCCGGAAGATGCACAAAATTTGTTGCATATCCCTGTGGGTGTGGGGACTACAGTACAACAGGTCTTCCAGGTTATGAAGCTCCAGCACTAGTTGTTCTGCTTCCTGGGACCTGATGCACTACTGGAAACTGCTTGGTACATAGTCCTGTCCTTTCACAGGCAATGTGGGACTGGGCTGAGGAAGGCTGGGTAAGTAATGAGGATTCCAGCTTCTTTGGCTTAAACACCTTGCAGAGTTTGAGTAGCTGCCTGAGGTGTACAGGACATCCTCTAAATGCAACCTGCCAAAAGGCAAAAGTAATGTATTAGTCCTGACTAGAGAATCATAGAATCGCCAGGTTGGAGGAGACCCATTGGATCATCGAGTCCAACTATAAGCTTTGACTATCTCAAAGCCTGACTTGCCTTTATGCCGTGTTTGCTGCTGCCCCAGAAAATGCATGAGATTCATAACAACTTGGATTTAAACAGGGCTGTGAGCTGTGCCATGGCAATGTCACTGCAATCCAGCCAGGCTCTGTGAGATCCGAGGGCTCCTATTCTCCTCTGCATTACCTACTGCCATCCATCCACTCTAGTGTGTGGGGAATTAAAGGTATCTGTGTCTCTAGGACCTTGTAAGGTTTTAGCCCTTGAGGATAATGGCAGCTGAAGTGCTTTATGGACAGAATTTTGTGTTGCCTGCTCTCCTCTGTACTGTGGTGCAATGCCCTGCTCCCCAAAAACCTTGGGAGGTTTGGAGAAGGGGTATAATTAGCTGAGTTTTGATGTATTTGGAGTAATTTTAAAAGAAAGTGGAGATGCTGTAAAATAGCCACACAGTTAATGCCATTGGGATCCCTCTGAGAGCAAGTGTTTGTGATGGAGCTGCTGAATTTTGTCGATGGGCTGGTTTGAGGTGGCTAGTGTGGCAATGCTGCTCTGTGGGTGCAAGCTTTGAGTGACTTGTGTCCCCAGAGCCTGGAGCATGCTGAGGAAGGCAATCAAGATGATAATTGGGAAGATGAAAGAGGGAGAGAAATCGTCATAGCAGCTGGACAGGACAAATGTCATGCCATGAGGAGTGATGGGATTGGAGCAGGGCATTGGAAAAAGGAAAATTGTTCCTCTTTTCCTGTTGATGAGCAGGAATTGCACAAGCCCTGTGTTATTACAGAGCCCTGGGGACATTGTGCTGAATGCACAAACCCATCTGAGACTCACCCATCCTACCTTTGCATGGTTATGTGCCCACCTTTGACAGCAAAGCAGTTGTACACAGTGTGAAAGCAAATGAGTTCTCGTGCGCTGTGCTTCTCTCTTATTTATACTTGGAAAAGAGCATCCTGATGTCAGTCTCACAGGGGGAGCAGCTGAAACCAGTCAGCTGTATTTACAGCTTGTGGTGCTCTGCAGCCAGCCTGACCTCTACTCCATGGCAAACCCTTTTCGTGATGCAGGATGGTACTGGAATGGAGATAAATTAAAGGCCTGAGGGTTTTATTGGGCTACATATGAATGATAAAATTCTGCTGGCATTTCTGCAGTTGTATAATTTAACATAAGGTTCAATTAATTTTATCATGCCTCTAAATTTTTAATCTTTCAATACATTAAACTTCTCCCCTTCCTTTGCTGAAAAACTTGCAATCACTTTATGGAAATATTCCGTGATGAGGAGACAGAAAAATATGAACAGCTTTGCAGATGCCACTGGGGCTCTTTGTATCCACACAGATTGCTATGTGGATTCAGGTAAAAAGGGAAGTAGCTGAAGGTTTCCCTCGGTGTCTTGGATCAAGGAAGAATCCCGGTCCTATTCAGGGAGCCTGAAATCAGCTGCTGCTGGGATGTACTCAGCCTCCCAAGGGAAAAATGGTCATCAATGAAAAAATAAAATGATGCTGATGTAGATCTTGTTCTTGAAACCAGAGCAAACAAAGTCCAGACCAGGCTGCTACTGGTTGTGCCACCGTGTCACCCTCTCTGCAAGGTAAGATGCCCTTTCATGAAGTTGGTTTGAGAAGAAAATTTAGGGGACATTTGTATCTCGTCAGGAAGGCTTTAGAGGAGACAGTCATGACCTTAAGGAGCTGTGTGGAGCTGCTTGGTCTTGTGTGGCCCAGTCTGCCCCTCTGTATTTCCAACTGTCACAATTTAGAGCTATTTGCAGGAGAACTGTCATTATGTAAAGTAAAATGAAAATTAATTATGTTGTACAGTTATTCTTAGTCAATGGTACTACTGAGCAGTGCTTAATAAGCCAGATTGCATCAACCACCCAAAACTGACTACTCATAGTGAGCTGCAGTTGTTTTTCGTTTTTTTCCCTTGCACTGGAGGAAGTAACACACAGGGCATCATCTCTAATCATCAGGTCAATTCCTGTGAAAGAAAATCTGATCAAACCCTTAATTTATCTTCAATTGATTAGATAGCAATAGCATGTTGAGAAGACACTTGAAAAGACCACTTCAACCTTAATAAATTCCAGAGAAAAAGAGACAGTTCTGAATTTTCCAGTTGGCTACATAGGATTTTTTAAAGCCATATTCTGTGAAAATTGGCTCACTCTAGAGAGTTTCCAGTCAATCACGTTGTGCCTTAACAAAGGGCCACTGTAATGCAGCAGATGAGCACTGAAGAGATGAATGGCTGAGTGGGGTAGGTAGTTTAAAAATTACTTATTAAAGAATTGTTAGTGCCCTTATGAGTGATTCAGATATGTTCAGTACTCTCTAGAAGGGAGATGTTGCATTTCATGCTGCTGATACTTAATTTATTCAGCCAGGATGGGTGTGTTTTGAATGTGATGTGAAGACCCACAGATGTCTGAGTCTGTTCACGACTTTCAAAAAGTCAATCCACGTCAGATAGAGCTGCTCAGAGCACAGCACAGTCCCTGCCTCTTTCTATGGGTTCCCATTTACAAACAAAGACACTGACTTCACTGAATGGACTCATGCCTTAATGGAGCAATTACCTTACCAGCAAATAGTGAATGTGCAAGTTCCTCATGATTTTCTTTTCTGGATGTCTTACTCTAAATCTGCTTTATGATGCTATTGACTAAGCTGATATCTGTATCAGGAGACTATTGCATGCTCAGGGTATTGTGGAAGGAGAGTGGAGCGCTGTATGTATGGGGGATGATGCATCCACCTTCCAGCTGCTGCCCTTGATTCCAGTGCTGTATAAGGCTGCTCTATTAGCAGAGCAATCTTTTCAGTGTCTGTTAAAGCTATCTACACTATTGGGTAGGACTGTTGAAACAGTTACTGAACGTATGCACAGAGATGTTTCCAATAGAATTATTTTATATAGTAGAAAATAAACTGAAGCACTGCCCAGCTTGAAAAACATACTGGATTTTTCTTGATTTCCTACTGAATATATAAATTAAGGCTAGTCTTTAAGAGAAGACTTCTTTTTTTTCCTTTGCAAGGTCAAGTCTGATCTTGGTGCTATTTTTTTCACTGATTTCAAGGAGCGCTGGGTCCTGATTTGTAACCACAGGCTTTCTACTACATGAATTAGAAGTAATTATAATCTCGCCAACCTATTTCTGGCTTGAGTCTACTTTCTTCAGACGCTGTAACTGCTGAAAAGAACGACTTTTAATCAGCTGTGGTTGAGCTTTGCTCCTCTTTAGGATTTGGGGGAAGTGGGAGTTCAGTAAAGAGGAAAAAGCAAAATTTAAAAAGCCGTATTTTTGAGGGCAAGTATTTTCTTTTCTTTGTCACCTTTGTTACCACTAATGTTGCTCTTGTGAATGCAAGTGAACGAAGGCTGTTTTTTTATGAGTGGGGTGATTCCGGCAAAGCAGATTAGGAAATTCAAGCTGTGGTCTACTTTTTGAGCTACCAAAAGTGATTTGGAAATTAAATCCAAATGGAAAAGGTAAGGTAAACCATATTCCTCCTGATCTAGTGATTTCAAATCAAAGATGAGAAGTTCAGGTGAACACCTAAGATAGGAAACTTAATCCTAAGAAAAACTGCTGTCTTGACATGAACTGTGGCATGGTCTCACCTCCGTCTTCTACAGATGTGTGGGAACAAATGATTTGAGATGAGGTCTGGCATTATCATGGATTTTTCTCTTTCCACACCTTCAGCAAAATGTTCTCAAGGGCAAGCTGGGAGCACTGGAGCATTTTGCCTATACTGCAAGTATCGCAATAATGAAAACTTTAATTCAAATCATTGCATAACTCCAGGACAATCGGACTTTTTTCATTAAAAGCAAGTACGTTTCTAGCTCTCGTGGAGAGAAATCTTGAGCTAAGTATAGCCTAAAGCATTTAAACAGACGGCAGATGAAAATAATGCAATGGTTGGAGCTTTTTTAATAATGACTCTGAAGGCGTAATTCATGACTTTAAAGCTCTTGGGCTTGGAAGTCTGAGGACTCCTGGGGTCTAAGGCACATCAATAACAGTAATAGCCTTTCTATGGATTGATGAGCTTAACTGAGAAATGAAGGAAACCAGCTGTGTTCAGTATTGATGGCAGATACATCATAACTTTTGAGCAGTGCCCTGTCTGCATGTACCTGGGATCATTTAACCTGGCAAACATGGACTTGCACATTTCAGGAGGGTATCCTGTGACCCAGCTGCAATTCTCAAATGAGTTGGAGACTTCTACAGTGCCAGAGTGTGCATATCCTTAATGAAGACTGGTATTGAAGGTGGTGTCCAGGTCCTTCAAGAGTGTCCCCCACTCATATCATGATCCTTTGTCTAAATGGAAACACATGGTTTTGGTTTGTGCTCTTGAACCTCCATGTCAGAGCCATCACCTGGGGATTAAGACGTCTTTTGCATATCAAAGAGCTCTGCTGGAGATGCATGAAAGTAAAATCTCTGTACTTGGATGATTAATGGTAGGAGTTGTGGCTGCAAACCCATGAATTTTGTTCTTAAAAAAGTAGTAAGGCAATATATCCTGGCTATCAGGTTAGTGGTAATTTGGGTAAGGCTACTATCACTGGACTGAAAAGCTGTTCCGTTCTAGCAAACAGCCATATGAGATTCCTACTCTCTTCTCATATGAATGGAAGAAAAAACCCAAGCCACCCTGTTTAGCAGGCAAGTCAGCTCTCTGGCAGTCTGATAAATACTTCAGGCTTGATAGTCTTGCTTTCTCCACTGAAAAGCTCGTAGCCATTTGCCAGCTGTTTGCTCTGACCTACAGTCATTGGTGTCTGTCAACACACTTTTTCAGAGGTGACGACGTGAGATCTAGTAACAATCAAGTAATCTGCAGCATTGCCTGAAGATCTATTAGGCAAACTGAGCAAGGCAAGAGCCAGAGCTGGAAATTGCCTTACGCTTCCAGTCTTAACTGCAAGACTGCAAGAGGTGTTTTAAAAAAAAAAAAAAAGAAGAAAAAAAAAGACTTTCAAGTCAGATAAAACAACACTCATAAGCTAGGCTGCCTAGAAACAGCTCATATGAGAGCATCTATTTGGACTAGTGTTGATTGGATTTAAATTGAAATATAGAGGGAAACATCTGTTAAGTGGGCTTCTTTGTACCTTGTGCATAGGAACAGGACAACTGTGCTTTCATCTGGTTAAAATGAATTTCAGGTCTGTTACCCAGGTGAGATTTCTATGAAGGCTTTTCTGTATGCTGGATAAAGTAATGCTATGTCTAGAGGGTTCTACTGTGCCACGGGCTGAGACTGTGACCAGCTGGAGGGGTCCTGGGGGCTTTGAAGCAGCCATAGCCCTATTAGCTGGGGTCCACTTGCAAGGTGACTCCTCGACTTCAGCCTGTAGGGGTTGTCACCCTAGGTGACAGAATTTCATGGACATGGATGAGTATGTCTTGTGCAGCTCCTACCTGCTCAGTCTGATGCCTCTTAGCAGTCCTAGTCTCACGCAGAAGAGGTGAGCTGGTCTGCATACGTGCAGCAGAGATGACTGTTGTACCTCTAAGGTAACACCTGTACGTTGTCCAGTTGAAACTTCTGATTGGAATAAGAACAATCCAAGGGAAAAAAGTTTGGGTTGTGCTGAGTTTATAAGTTTATTTTTGCGCATCCCATAAATATTCTGCAACAAATAGCAGTGGCTATAAAACAAACACTTATGTGATTTTGTTATCAGCAAAACACTTGTGCTGTCACTTGAATTCTCCTCAATCAGAAACTTTGCCCAAACAGCATTTTTTTTTTTATTTTTTATTGTTTCAGCCGACAAAGTTTCTTGGAAACAAAATCACACTCCAGAACTAATAAACGCTGACTTGAAATTTCCCTTTCAAGGGGATGATTTGCTGGGCAGAAATTCAAGATCTCTGGTTTGTCTGAGGCAGCTTGTTCTCCTCTGAAGCACTGCTTGCATCTCTGTGCTGCTGTGCAGCAGCACTGGTGCTCGTGCAGGGGTCTGGGACATAAGCCGGGATGGCAATGCATAGTTTTGCAGAGATGGACACAAAGCAGCTGGTGTCCTCCGAGATCTTGCTGTTGGGCACTGTTTGCTGTTTGTTCAGCATCTCCTGCAGGAAGGAGGCCCAGGTTTTTGCTGTCTTTGACATCAGCTTTGATATAATCTAGGAAAGTGGCTTTTCTTTCCACCTTCCTGCCATTTTGCTTCACTTTAGGTGGTGATTGTTGGGATTGGAAAGCCTGTCTGTGTAGGGATTGATATTGGTGAGCTGGCAGCACAAGCTGAATGCATGTTGGTGCGAACCACGCTGCTGCAATCTGGGTAGACTGTGTTTTGGGTTTTTATCCATTTATGTAGCGTGGAGAAGATACAAAAAACAACAGTGTGTTTCTGGAGCTTGGTGCCTCTCTGAACTCGCTCTTTCTGCCCCTCTAAATTCCTTGCACTGTCCCCACTAACACATTGGGTAGAGACCCTAATATGCAAACCAGATTAGTATTGGACCTGAAGAGCTAATTTCCTGATCTCTATTTAGTGCTGACACTTGAGGTCATAGCCTGTCTTATGTTATAGCCTTGATGAACTTAAGTTCAATTAACTCCGTCTTTAAGGTTTTTCTGCCTGTAATTACATGATCTGCATCTCTAGCACACTTCCTTGCTGATTTTCTCAGCTTTCTTTGAGCCTTTCTTTCTTCTGCCCAGGGACCCTGTGTCAGACCAGCAGCCCCTGTAAACCAGAACAGCTTCATGTGAGGTGTCTGCTGTGCTGTGTGGCAGCCTGTCTGTCCCTCTTATCCCCAGCCCGTGGGTCCTAGTTAGAGGTAGCCTATTGTAAAAAAAAAAACCTGTCTGCCTTGGAATGGCCTTTTAAACCTTCTTGTGCCCTGTTTCTTAACAGCAGACCTGTTGCCAGATATTCATCCTGGCCAGCATGGACAATGCAGACCAACTCGCTTGTCCCTCAACTGCCACTCAGGTCACAGCAGAAATCAGCATGCCTCAGTAAGGTACAGAATGAAAAAAAATCTTGAGGCCAATCAGTGTAGCTGTCCTCCAGGCACCTATCTCATGCTTCTGCCTCACAGGCTGACATCAAGCACCTTGACTAGACAACAGATGTGAGCCTCCATCCTTGTGACCTGAGGGAACACGGCGATGGGAGAGTATGAAAGCTGCTCAGCAATGCAGCTGGGCTTTAACAGTGTCTCATCTTCTGAGCTACAAGAGTTTGTTCAATAACTGTGGGTAATTTCTTTGGCTTAAGTGTGCATCGTAGCTCATTTTTGAGAGTATCAGTTGGAGAGCTCTTGAGGTTACGGACATACCTTAATAATTCTCATACTCTGAAGTGCAGAAGAAGCATCTCTGATTTCCTATTTTCCCTGATGTCTCCTGTCCCCTTCTGCTCTCCCTGTCAGATAGTGGGACTGGCTGAACTTAGAGTGCTAGGATCAAAGCCTGACAGAGAAGTCTATTTTCATACAGCAGCTGACTGCAGAGGCACCTCACTTTGATGGTGGAGGGATGGAAAACTCACTGCTGGCATAGGGTAAGGAGCCCTGGGTAAGTAGGGGTTTAGAGGGCTTCCTAAGGCTTCTGTTGCTGCTTGAGACCACTTCTGCTGTTGCAGACTCTTTCCTCCCTTTGGCTTGATCAGTCTTTTTCCCCTTACCCAAGTGATTATTAATCTGAGTCTTGTTAGTGTCTCTCTTCCTTTCGCTGTAACTCTTCAGTAGCACTTCCTAGGTCAATGTTGTTCCATGTTAAGATCTGGTCTAGCTGATGGTGTCCAACCTTGGTTCCTCCTTGTCCAGCTTTGACTTGGGGAAGTTATGCCAAGAAAAAACTTTATGCCAGCTGACAGACTCCCATTGCCTGTTGCTGTATGCTGCTCCTAATTCCCAAATGGGTCTATACAAAAGAAGTTTCTTAGGAGTTGAGCATCGGGATGCTTTCAGCTATTTGTAAGTTGAGGCACAAGAAGTGGCCAAGAACCATCCGGCTGTGACGTGAAACCCAACTTTTGATGGTGTGGGATGCACACACTGCAGGCAAGTTTAGCAAAAAGACTTTAACTTGGTCAGTTTGTGACTGTGCAGTGAGTCTTGTCCCATTGTGAAACAGGGAAGTCAGCCTGCACTGGTTTGTGCTCAGCAGCCATCCCTGATGTGGATGGAGACGGGAGAGCTAGCAAGGGGATTGCTTTGGATAGTCTGCAAGGGAAGATTAACCCTGGACCTTTGCATATATAACTTATTTTCCATCCTTTAATGACAATTTGGAACAATAATGTTGCTCGAGAGATGCCTTCACTGATGTTGGCATTACTCTGAAGGAAATATGAGACTACATCTCCCAATAGTGGATTTTAGTTTTAAGAAAAAACCCGTACTTCCAACACCACTTCTGATAAGTTAGATAAGAAAACCTAAAAAACCTAATTGCAGTGAAACTTACTAAATAAGCATTAATTATCTTAAGCTCATTAAATATGATATAGGTTATTTTCAAGAAAGCTTTAACCAAAAATGTCACTGGAGACTTTTAACTGCTTGTCTGCCAGCCTTGGTCAATTATTAATTCTAGTCAGAGTTAAAAAGGATTAGGTTAAATATCTTTCTACTGAAACAGGACAAACGCACAGAAAATGAAAAGCCTTAGAATATCCTTGCCTTAGATTTCAAAGATGATTCTCATGCAACAAGATAGAGTTGGAGGTCCTCCTGGAGTACAGTAGCCTCATGCAAACCTTTGAAGTCAGCAAAGGTTGAGGCTGTGAGAACATTCATTAGGTACTGCCATGGTCTGCTTCACTCTCTTGAAGGATTTTCTTGAGCACCGAAGTCAATATTTGATCAAGGAAGAGTTCTGGCATCATCTCATACAGGACCTCTCTGTCAACACTGACAGGACCTTGTGCCACCTTGCAAGTAATGCTAAACTGAGGAGGGATTTTGCTGCTAGACTGTTAGACTTGAAGGGCACCCAATACTAACTTTTCAACTTCATCCCCAAGACATCTGGCAAGATTTCCAAATGGACTTCTCAAATCCATGAAACCTTTTCTGAAAATCCTTTTCCCAGATTAAAGAGCATTTTAAGGACAAACATATTTTACTTTCAAATATTACAGCAATTTAAATCCTCCTCCCACTCATTCCTTGTGCTATATCTTCTGCAAAGCAATTATCAGACTTCACTAATTTTTATCAGCATTATTGAAATGCTCATAGTCTTAAGCAGATCTTGCATTCACCTGACTGGTAAATCCTCTTAATATCGAAACTTTCTTGCAGTTTTAAATTCAGCTCCTGTTGTATATCAGGAATTATTTGATGGTACCTCTGTAGCACTCTTAGATGAGCTGTTTTGTGTGGGTGATGTCACAGGCTTTCTTCAGGACTCAGTGTGGGTCTCCAGTGCTAGGGGTGAGCAGATGCAGTCAATGCAGACAAGTGACATACTTCTGTTGAAAAGTGTGTGTGGCTCCTGCTTTCAAAACTGATTCCATCACAAATGTTTTTCCTGGCTTCTTATCAGCCCAATGTGCTGAGTCAGAAAAAAGTAATTTGCCATGTATTAGGAAGAATAAGCAATTATGCCTTGTGAATTAAGCTTTCAATCAGTGCATATAAACAGCTGGTGATGCAGAAGAACAGTCTTCACTTAAAATCAGAGGATCTTTTTGGAGAGCTTGTTCATTTCCATATATTTACCAAATTTTATTCCTATAAAAGTGTCTGCTTTAAAAAAAAAAATCTGTGACTTAATCCTCTTGGTCTCTAGGGCAAATGATGTATTTTTAGGAGTGACTAATTAGTGAACATGTGGAAGGGGGGTGATTTTAAATCTGCTCTGAAGAGAATGCTGTCGCTTGGAATGTTCAGGCGATGGTTGCTGGTTATTATGCGTCGCCAGCTGTTTCTAGCTTGGATGGATGAGGCCAGGCTCCTGAACCGTGAGTGCTGAGCACTTGCCTGCCAGCTATACTGGGAGCCCGATGCACAGAACTAACTGCAGGCAGACCCTGGGAGAGAGCAGCACTGTGCTGTGTGTGGGTGCTCCTCAGCGAGCACTGCTAATAAGCCATTATAAGGCAAAGCGTAACATGCATGGCAGTTAAATTTGGCCTTAATTTTATTTAATAGTTCATAACGTTTAATCTCAACGTTTAACTAGCTTAAATAGAATGAACATCTTGTGCACTTTTATGTTAACTGACAATATTTTGCTGCTGACTGCTCCTGTGCTCTTAGTCCTCCTAAATCTTTCCCTTGGTCTTAATTGATGCTCTCCAGGCTTTGAGCTGTGATGCAAATGAAACAGGTTATTTCTGCTGTTTGTTAACGTCTTTGAATGCAGTATATTCACCAACTGATGTTGAGTCACTGGTGGTGCCTCCTCAGATGGACACATGATCTGCAAAGGTTTATGGTCACGCAGGCACCAGATGCCTGCAAAATCTTTGGGAAGAATTTTTGTGCTTTCCCTTGAAGGGAAATGTACAATTTTACTTGCAGACAGCCAGTATTTCCAAACATAAATGCTTTGGACCACCTGAGGCCAAGTACAAGCTGCAGTTCCAAATGGAGTGAGGAAAACTGCAGATCTTTTCCATGACTAATATGCTTTGTCTACCACAAGAAGTTGAATTTATTTTGCTTTGCTAAACTGCTGCTGTTTTAGGACAAAATGGACTTTACCAAGGGGTGGAACAAATGGCACCATTTTGAGGGTATGTGCAATGGATGGCTTGGGACATGATTGGCTTTTGGGAAGAGGCAAAAGCAAACAAATGGTTCTCAGAGTCTATTTTGTGGAGAAAATGTCCTCAAACCTCGCCCCCAGTGCAGCAGTAATTCTTCTCCACCAGCACAGCTGAGCAAGAATCATTTTTCTCCCCTTGAGGGATGACAGGTGGAACAGCAGCAAAAACCCCGTGCACTGTCTTCTGTGATTAACTTTTAGTCAGAGAACTTCCTTCTGTCCACAGCCACCCTGCCTACCGCTCATAAAATGAACGGACTACAGTAATTCATCCAACCTGCATTCACCTTAATAGACTACATCATATTAGAGGGTCTAATAGGTACTGGGAGCACTTCTATATAACTCATCAGTATGCTTATGGAGTGCATTTTCCCCTCACCTTTCTCCAGGGTATCTGTAAAAGTATGGATATGTAGTCTGTGCTCATCATTAAGCTGCAGGTGGTGGGTATTATTGCTTCTCATGGGATTGCAAAAGTACAGGCTGTGTAAACTCATTTGCACCAGCCAGAGGTTAGAGGCCTGTATCTACACTTCATCTTATCACCAGAATTAATATATGGTCATAGGTGCTGATAGCAGAATGATTGATTGACTGAGGTTAATTTGTGTGCTGAGGGACATGGGTAGAGAAGGAAGATGTCCACCTTATGAATCATGTGAGTGTATTCTATATATATGTGTATATGTATATTGGGATTGACTGCTGCTGCTGAGCTTATCAGGAGGAATAGAAATGCGAAGATCTGTTGAACAAAAGTAGAATTATTTTTGGCTGTCACTGCTGCTCTTGCCTTGGCTGGGATAGCTTGTATGAAGTGTGGGACTTCCCTGGGTTGGGATGCAAAGGTGGCTCTGTCTGGAGGGCTGCCTGAGGTGGGACAGGTTTCCTCTAGCAAAATCCAGTGAGTGCAGAGTTGCTCCATGCTGCTCTCACTACAGGGGAGGGGATCACAGGGTCTCACCCATTCTGGCCTTGCCATTCTCTTGTACCATCAGTCACTCTGTGCTGGGACAACTCTCCAACAGCTCCCATTTGGCTTTCCTCTCCTGCCAGAGGGAGATTGTGTGTTGAGGCATCAGTTCCTCTTGCTGCAATATAAGCACTCCTCATCAGTCAGGTCCTTTGCAGCACATAGGGGTTTTTTGTGTATTACTTGCCCATCAGGGGCTCCAATACTGCTACTACTGAACAACAAATCGTGCATTTTCCTTGGCTGTCTCTGGCAGATGGGGAAATTTAGCAAGCCCTCATAATCCTTACAGCAGTAACAGCATGGCCCATGGCAGCAGGGAGGTGTCATTGGTACCTATTCCCTCTAAGAGTTTACAGCTCATGAGCAGAAGTGCTTAAAGCCACTTACTGACTTGTGGAGTGAAACGATTCATTACTCCTCCCTGGCTTATGCGTGAGCCCTATTGGAGCGACCGATCCCTGATCCTCCTCTGTCCTGGGGTGCTGCTGAGTAGCTTAGCAGGACTGGTCCTCAGTGTCTGCAGCATCTTTACAGCCAAGTTCGTAGTGAGCGCAGAGAGCAGAACAGCTCCTTGGTGGGAGAGACATGGACTGTGCCAGCCAAACCTGTTTGATCATGGGAAGCAGCGTTAACAGAAATTGAAATATATAAACCCCTACTACACAACTGTTTAAGTGTATACGAGCTCCTCCCCTTTTCTGCCTGTTTTATGGGTTGATGCTGTCCCTGCTCTGCCTGGACTCCAGGGGAACCAGGTGACTGCCACCATCTGTAATAACTCCAGAAGCAGTAACAGGAATGACTGCAGTTTAGCAATTGTTAACTATGTTCTTTATTGAATTTTGTTATAGCTGTGCAATTAGCCTCAGCATAGTGTGTGACAGTTAATGTGTTTATTAAGAAATCTAGTGAACCAAAACAAACATATCCATGCCTGATCTGACAAATTTATTTTCCAACAAAGATAATTAAAGAAGAGGATTCCTCCTGGCTTGAATGTGTTCTTGCCTCACACCTTAAAACTAGCTATTTTTAACCTAATTAGATTGTTAACCATTCTCAACAGAGAGAATTCTGACTGCAGAGGTTTCCCAGACACACTGGGATGTTGCAGGCTCAGGTTAAGCAGGACTGAGCCTGGTGCAGGACAGGGTATATTTTGATGTTTAGATCAGGTGGTGAGGGGCAGTCTGGTTCTCTGAAGCCAGAAGCTGGTATGTCCAAAGAATCTCTGCCAGGTCTTGGTTTGGGTGAATTTGGCACTAATTTGGAGACCATCAGTTTTGTGGGGGCTATTGATTTAGCCCTCATCTTGGGGGATTTTGCCATTTCTGCTATACTGTTCAATTTAGCAGGCATGCTGGTTTTTTAGGGTGGTTATCTTTCAGGTGGATGTTATTGCAGGATGGTTACACGGTGAGAACTGTTGTGTCACAGTGAAGCCAATTTCACAGCGTTCAGCAAATTCTACAGACTCTTTAAATGTTCTTATGTCTAGAAGTGGGTTTGCAATAACTGTTGTAAGGTAAAAGAAGCAGTGAGAAAGGCGTCCAGGT
>WAAB01000937.1:42024-60518 GCA_013389865.1 Piaya cayana | reverse complement strand
TAGAGAGCAATGAGGTCTCCTCTCAGCCTCCGCTTCTCCAGGCTAAACACCCCCAGCTCTCTCAGCTGCTCCCCATAAGGCCTGTTCTCCAGCCACATCATCAGCTTCATTGCACTTTTCTGGAATCACTCCAGAGCCTCAACATCCTTCTTGTGGTGAGGGACCCAAAACTGAACACAGGATTTGAGGTGCACCCTCACAAGTGCCAAGTACAGGGAGAAAATCACCCACCTGATTTTGCTGGCTACACTGTTCCTGAAACAGACCAAGAGTTTCTGATACAAGCAAAATCCCATTTTTAAACAAATCCTTTAGGAAGCAGAGGTCTTACCACCCCTGCAGGGGCTTAAGCCAGAGGTACCCGATTTGTGGCAGATAATTCTGACTCCACACATTTGTTGTATACAAGGGACTCCACTGAAGTAGGTAACAGAGTCTTATCAAAGTTAGCTTTAAAAGGGACAAATCTTATAGAGGGATACACTGACACTGATTGATCAAAGACATCAGACAACACATGAAAAGAAAAGGAGATGGATTTTAAGGCTTCCTGCGTTCCTGTAGTGCAAGGAATCATTATTGCCTTATCTGTCAGACAGCCCCAGAGACTCCCCAGTGCTCGCCCGCCACCAACACTGCCACTTTATAGAGTTCTTCAAATGCCAAAAGAGGCCTGGCTAGCATTCCTTAAGGAGCTCAACAGAGTCATGCAATTATTGATTCCCATTTAGCAACACCTTGATCTCAATATTGGTCCCAAAGCATCACCTGACCACTGCTGGTATACGCATGACCCAGATTTCCTCTGTGGATGCTGATTTCCAATCCCACTTACAACCTCACATTTGCACTGAATTCAGGTGTCTGCATGTGTAGGCAGGGAAGCTCTACAGAGGGATCCGAACAGGCTGGATACATGGGCTAAGACCAACGAGATAAGGTTCAACAAGGCTGAGTGCCGGGTTCTGCATTTGGGACACAACAACCCTGTGCAGCTCTTGGGGAAGAGGAGGTGTAAAGATGCCTGGAGAAGAAAGACCTGTAGAAGTTGGTCAGTGATGGCTGAACATGATCCAGCAGTGGCCCAGGTGGCCAAGAAAGCCAATGGCATCTTGGCTTGGATCAGAAATGGTGTAACTAGAAGGTCCAGGGAGGATCTTCTCCCTCTGGACTCGGCACTGGTGAGGCCACTTCTTGAATCCTGTGTTCAGTTCTGGGCCCCTCACCACAAGAAGGATGTTGAGGCTCTGGAGCGAGTCCAGAGAAGAGCAACAAAGCTGGGGAAGGGGCTGGAGAACAAGAGGAGTGGCTGAGGGACCTGGGGTTGTTTAGCCTGAAGAAGAGGAGGCTAAGGGGAGACCTCATTGCTCTCTCCAGCTCCCTGAAAGGAGGTTGTGGAGAGGAGGGAGCTGGGCTCTTCTCCCAAGTGACAGGGGACAGGACAATAGCGAATGGCCTCAAGCTTCACCAGGGGAGGTTCAGGTTGGACGTTAGGAAAAATATTTTCATATAAATGGTCTTTGGGCACTGTCAGAGGCTGCCCAGGCAGGGGGTTGAGTCACCTTCCCTGGAGGGATTTAAAAGCCAGGCAGAAAAAATGCTCACAGATCCAATTTAGTTGTGGACAGGTACTGTTGGACTCAATAATCACAAAGGTCTTTTCCAATGAAATGATTCTATGATTCTGTGAAAGAAGTTGAGATTCTGTGGCTCAGCTGCATTCATTCTGATTAAGAACATTAGTGGAAATCTCTATCAAATAAGACATTTTGAATAAGAGGCAAAACTTGGCTCAGATAAACAGAACAAGAAGCCAGTCTTGCACAGTCTTCATTCATGAATCAAGGCCAGCAGATGTGGCCTGCATTTTAAAAACCAGAAAAGTTTTTGATTTATCTAATCAATATTCACTTTCTATTTTCAAAATCGTAGCTCAAGGGAATGAATATGAATTTTTTTTGTCATTAGCACTTGAAACAGACACTGCCTGCATCTCCAGGAGACTTCTTCCTAGATGAATTCTTATTTATCCAAGAAGACGACTTCCGTTGTTATTTTATAAGGGAAATACATTTTTCTTCTTAACTGGCTCATACCTTTCTCCTGAGCGTCAAATTGACGCTGACAAAATGGACAAGTTTGCAGAACCACTGCCAAGGAACCTTGCTTTACCAGTCTTGACTAATGTCAGACAAAATGTCAAAGACTCCAGAACTGCTCTTGGCAACCCGTGAGATGGAAACTGTCCAAATCCGAGCAGCTGAAAAGGGCTGTGCGGCTGTGCCACAAAGGAGCCGATGCATCGCATATTGAATTGTGTCAGTGATCACATATAATTGTATCATTATCTCGAGTGAAATTAGTAGAAGGTTACCGTTTGGAGACAAAAGAGGGAAATTAGCTTTGAAGTAGTATAATGGAAGATTTAAGTTAAGGAAGGAATCAGACACAGATTTTATTAAATTCTTGGTTTTAGTGTCACCGAACACACCCCACGCAGACCCTGTTTGTCACTTGGACACGAAGGTTTCTTTCTCTCCTTCAAACCACAGTGTTATTCTACAAATATCAAGCATGAATAACTGTCTTGACCCCGATTCTCAAATATACAGGCGCACACAAATGAATCTGCAGGTGAATGAGGAGCTATTGTCAGCTCCATGAGAAAAGACAGCACTTAGAGACTCTTTTACAGGCGAAATGCTATTCAAATGCTAGTCAGGCATCACAGAGCAGAGGGAATTGCATCACTGAGTACACAACTGCACCTCTTTCACAGATCAAAGACACTCAGTAATTGGTCAACAGTTGTTTGCAATGCATATTAAAAAGAAAGCTCAGCTACTGTTAAGGAAAAATAAGATTTACAATTTACAACTTGACATCATTATCTCAGAATAGGACCCAAGCATCCTCCCTGGAATGATGTGACTTATTTATTGCCCTTTGAAATATGTTTGAACAAGTCACGGCAATTTTATTTCAACTAAATCCATGCTATTGTGCTATTTCTTATAGATAAGTTCAAGTTCGAGACATTCCAATCAAAAACCTGCGTAAATATAAACAGCTCTGCTTGCTTAGCAATCTCCCTCTTATTATTTACAAAGCTGAATGCAAACATCTGAGAGCTTGTTACAACTTCAAAGCCTTGGAGGCAAAACTAGTTGAAAGAACAAGCAGCAAACAGGTTTAGTGTTAAGAATGGTTGGAATTGATGATTCGGTGGGTCTCCTCCAACCTGGTTATTTTATGATTCTATGATTCTATGAAACCCCAGCCTAACTAGAGGTGAAAAGAATAAAAAGTGGACTATTTACCCCAAACAGAAACACAGGCTGAGTGTAGAATGGAATGGGAGCAGCCCTGAGGAGAAGGACCTGGGGTGCTGGGGGATGAGAAGCTTAACATGAGCTGGCAACGTCATCTCACAAGCCAGAAGACAACTGCATCCTGAGTTGCATCCAAAGCAGCGCGTCCAGCAGGGTGAGGGAGGGGATTCTGCATTTCTACTGTGTTCTCTTGAGCCCCAACCTGAAGCCCTGTGTCCAGTGCTGAAATCTCCAACATAAGAAGGACATGGAGCTGTTGGAACGAGTCCAGAGGAGGACACAGAGATGATCTGGGGGCTGGAGCACCTCCTGTATGAGGACAGGCTGAGAGAGTTGGGGTTATTCAGCCTGGAGAAGAGAAGGCTCCGAGGAGACCTTAGAGCAACTTCCAGTACTGAAAGGGGCTCCAGGAAAGCTGGGGAGGGACTCTGGATCATGGAGTGCAGGGGTGGACAAGGGGGAATGGTTTTAAGCTGAAAAAGGGGAGATTGAGATGAGATCTTAGGAAGAAATATTTTCCTGTGAGAGTGGTGAGGCCCAGGCATGGGTGTCCTAGAGATGTCATTCATGTCCAGCCCCTGGAGGTGTTCAAGACCAGGTTGGATGGGGCTTGGAGCCCCTGATCCAGTGGGAGGTGTCCTTGCCCATGGCAAGGGGTGGAACTGGATGGGCTTTGAGGTCCATTTCACCTGAAATCATTCTATGATAGTGTTTGATAGAAATGGTTGGTCTCGATGATCCAGTGCGTCTCTTCCAACCTGGTTATTCTATGATTCCATGTCTCTGTGACTACCTACAGTGTAACTTACATCCTCTTTGTGAGTTTCAAAGACTGCCGGCTCTGCAGCAGCAGTTGCTGCATTAGCCAGCAGTAGCTCTGGAGCCTGCATGCTGTCCTGCACTGCAACCCCCTGTGAGATGCTTAATTACATTACAGGTCACGCAGGCACCCAGGGCTCGGACTCTCCTCCAACACAGCCAAGAGGGGCTGCTTGCCTTTGGCCTCACTGCTGCAGCAAGGTTGGATCAACCACTCCACTAGAACTCCTGTTCTTGGCTTTTAACTGCAATGAGACAATGCGAACTTATCTGAAGGCCTTCCAAGACACTTCATTCCAAGCCAGCTGGATCTTGCCCGAAGAGCTGTGCAGACTTCAAAATGTGCCTATTTTATTTCTAGAATTGGTGCTTGATGCACCACTGATTTATTCAAGGCAAACCTTAGAATCATATAATCACTGACTAGTTTAGGTTGGAAGGGAACTTATATATCATTTAGTTCCACTCCCCTTGCCATGGGCAGGGACATCCCACTAGATCAGGCTGACCAAGATCATAGAATCATAGAATCATGGAATCATCAGGTTGGAAAGCACCCACCGGATTGAGTCAAAACATTCCCATCAATCACTAAACCATGTCCCTCAGCACCCGTCCCTTAAACCCCTCCAGGGAAGGTGATTCAACCCCCTCCCTGGGCAGTCTCTGCCAGTGCCCAGTAATGAGCAGGGAAGTTTGAGTATTGTTGGAAGTACAAAAGACCCCTAAATTCATAACCCATTACTGCAGATACACAAAATCATACCTTCTCCAATTTTGATGAAAAACTTTAAGCACTTTAAGCATTTTAGACCTTCCTGATGTTACTCTTCATAGAATCATAGACTTGCTTGTTCTGGGAAGGACCTTAAAGCGTTTTAGTTCCACCTTCCCTGCCCAGTTGGGAAGGGACATGGTATTTTTTTTTGAGTTGTCATACTTGGCAAACTTAGATTGTAATAAAAAAGACGTGAATCTGTAACTCAGCTCATGTCTGAAACTTTCACTAAACCTTAAGAAGAATCAGATAAATTAAATGAGTTTGCAACATAACTGAATTTGTGAAATGCTTGGTCACCATCAGCAGATTTATGTAGGTTCTTGTATTTTTTTATTAGTGCAAATATTTGAAAAGTCACAGAATCATAGACCCTAAACTGAATCCAGCCTCACCAGTGCCAAGTCCATGGGGATAATCCTTTCCCTCCTCCTGCTGATCCTGCTGAACCAATCCAAGATGCTAATGGTGACCCGGGCTCATGTTCAGCTGCTGTTGACCAACACCTCCAGGTTTTTTTCCTCTAAGCAGCTTTCCAGCCACACTCCCCAAAGTCCTACACTTATTGACTTTGACAGTAATAAAAAAATAAACTGCACCAACAATTTATTGTATAGAGCAGTTCTGAAAACAGCACCAAAGCGAGATGTATCTGTCTTGAAAATGTTGTTTTTTCTTGGTTTAGCTGCCATTTGAAACACCAGTTTTAACAACTGAAACCCTAACAGACATGATATTATATCAGAACCTTCTTCATCTGGTGCAGAGCTGAGGAGACACAGAAGTCAGTTGTGATCTTAGAGCCCTGGGATTGCTCTCCAGATTATGGCACACCAGGGACAGATGGAAAACGCCCACATTAGCATTTTGGCTTGGATCTCAATAGGGCTTTTCAGAGCTCCTTGTATCTCTGACCTGTTCTTCTCAGTCCACATGGTGGAGCACGTAAACTGGATCCCTTCCAGCTGAAGCTAAACCTGAAGCTGTGCTGAAAGCATCCCACAGGCTTTGGATCCCTAGGATTAGAACACAACTACTCAAAGAATAAAGCTCTTAGATACATCTAGTGTGTACAGCAGGCCTTTCTCACCGTTTCTCTTCATTTGATGCTGCTCAGCCTGCAAATGCAACCACAGATGTTGCTGTGCTCTTTGATTATCACCCAGTTTTCCCAGCGTCTATTTCCAGCATCGTTTGGAAGAAGAGCAGGGTTAAAATAGAAAGCAATCAAAATATTGTTCAGATCTCAGCAAGCGCTTGATTTGGATACAGCTCGATATCCGGTGCCACATCTACATGTAGGGCTGGACTCAATAATCCTTGTGGGTCCCTTCCACCTCAGGACATTCTACAACTCTATGAATCTATGAAATAATATTCTTTCAAGGTGAATTGTGAAGCCCTGAGGTAAAACTAATATTTCAAAGTTTTATCCCTGGTAGGCTACAAAACTCCTCTGCTGACCCTGTTTTCCTGAGCCTATAATGATTTTTTCAATTAAATATTTATCAGGACTAGAGGAAGTAATAACATAGCCAAAATCACTATGGGAGACCCACAGATGACAAAATAAGGTTGTTTCAGGGACTGAGACAGGCTAGAGCCAGCAAAAGCAGTTGATGCATGTAATATCTAAATACAAGCAACAAAATTGGACTGCGAGAAAGAACAAGAAAGAAAGGAAAAGGAGAAGGAAGTAGTAGACAATCAATGGAGTTAGATTTATAGTGAAAAGGTTAATTAAATCTTTTGCTGACTTTTACTTTGGAAGTCACTTTTCCTAATGTAAATATATAAAGTGCCCTTTTCTGCTGCTCCAGTCTCAAAAATACTTGATGCATACAAAAACACCCCACGATAAATCACCACTTCACTTTCTGAAAGGTAAAGTGGTGCAACCGCATAGCAGTTGACCTGCAAATAAATCTTACTAGCTAGACATGTCCCTTTCTGTCTGGCACTGTAACTACTGGAGGCATTTATTTCCTTTAAACAACAACAGAAACCTTATAATGGAGGATTATGGTTATCAGAAAGGATCTGCACAGACCTGCACGCATAAATCTGTTCAGATAGAGCCACCGAGTTACTCCTCCTGAGCTTAAAGAATGCAATTTCATAAACCAAAGAAATAGTGAACTTGTACAGTATCATCTTCAAAGGTCAAGAGCAACATCACTGGAGCAATATTGCCTCTCACCCTGCTTTCAGCCAAGTCTCACCACTCTTATACACCTGTAAATGATGGGAAACAATGGATTTAAGTTTACCCAGAATGATATTCAAGGAAAACACCAGTGTAGATGGACTGGGGGATGGAAATCTGTAAAAATAACACCATGACCCACAAAAACCTGAATTTAATGGCTTTACATCATAAGGGGGAAGATTTAGACTAAACATTGGGAAGAAATTCTTTATTACAAGGGTGGTGAGGCCCTGGCCCAGGTTTCCCAGAGCAGTGGTGGTTGCCCCATCCCTGGAGGGGTTAAAGGTC
Source organism: Piaya cayana (assembly GCA_013389865.1). NCBI lineage: Eukaryota > Metazoa > Chordata > Aves > Cuculiformes > Coccyzidae > Piaya > Piaya cayana. The sequence goes on along the minus strand of WAAB01000937.1, from coordinate 53,092 downwards.
AGATTGGATGGGGCTTGGAGCCCCTGATCCAGTGGGAGGTGTCCCTGTCCGTGGCAGGGAGTGGAAAAGATCAGGTGTTGACATCCCTTCCAACCCAAACCATTCTGTGATTTGATGATTCTATGATTCTGTGGGCAGGAGCGGGTCATCCTATTTCAGTGAAAACAGGGCAATTTAAGAAAAAAACAACCCTGAATCCAGCCTCCAATTTGTTTTGACTGCATCTTCAGTAACAGATCAATTTTAAATGCCGTTCTTGATTTATGTATTTTGAAAATTATGGAGTCCTCCTGCTATTACAATAATTTGTACATGATGGAGTTGGAAGAGGTGTGGTGTGGGAGGAGGGAAAGAAAGAGAGGAAAATTACTGTACTTTTTTTCCCCCTAAACAAAATGCCAACATTCATAGATTCTCACATGCTTGAATAGGAACCTCTCATGTGTAAAATCAAAACTGAGGGATGCAGTTTCTTTGCAGAGCTGATCTTTCCCTCTCCTCTTGCCAGGCATATGCAAACACATAAGGCTATCCAAACACAGTATCACAAGCTACTTTGTTGAGCCGCAAAATGGATTGTAATAGCTTCATCTCCTAAAGAGGCAGCTATCACACCCTTCCAGCTACGGAGAAGGCATTTAATCATGGCAAGTCTGCAGATGACGCCAAGCTGAGCGGTGCAGTTGTCACTCCAAAAGGACAGTATGTAATCCAGAGGGACCTGGACAGGCTGGAGAGGTGAGGCTGGGAGAATCTCATGAGATTCAATGAGGCCAAGGGCAAGGTCCTGCACCTCCGCTGGGGCAATATACAGTTTCAGTGCAGGATGGGGGATGACATGGTTCTGAGAGGAGCCCTGCACAGAAGGGCTCAGGGGTACTGATTGACGAAAACCCCAACACGAGCCAGAACCATGTGGTCACAGCTCAGAAGGCCAACTATGTTCTGGGCTGCATCCAAAGCAACGTGGCCAGCAGGGTGAGGGAGGGAACTCTGCCCCTCTACTCCACTCTTGTGAGACCTCACCCTGAGTCCTGTGGCCAATTCTGGAATCCTCAACATAAGAAGGAGATGGAACAATTTGAACAGGTCCAGAGGAGGGCACGAAGATGATGTGAGGGCTGAAGAACCTGGTATGACGACAGGCTGAGAGAACTGGAGTTGTTCAGCCTGGAGAAGAGAAGGGTCTAAGGAGAGCTTACAGTGCCTTTCCAGCACCCAAAGAGGACTGCAGAAAAGCTGGGGAGGGACTTTTTACAAGGGCATGAAGTGATAGAATGAGGGGGAATGGCTTTAAATTTGAGGGGGTAAGATTTAGATCAAACATTAGGAAAGAATTCTTCATGATGGTGGTGAGGCCTGGACCTGGATGCCCAGGGAAGTTGTGGTTGCCCTATCCCTGGAGGAGTTCCAGGCCAGGTTGGATGGGGCTTGTAGCCCCTGATCCAGTGGGATGTGTCCCTGCAAGGAGTTAGAACTGGATTTAAAATCCCTTCCAACCAAAACCAGTCTACAATTCTGTGAATTATCACCGAAAAAAAGACAAAGCCAACAGTGATGAAGTGGCTGAGCTGGGCTCACAGCTTCCACTGAGGGGCAGTATTTAGAATCATAGATTCACCAGGTTGGAAGACACCCATGTGATCATCGAGTCCAACCATTCCCATCAATCACTAAACCATGTCCCTCAGCACCTCATCCACCCTCACCTTAAACCTCTCCAGGGAAGGTGAGTCAACTCCCTCCCTGGGCAGCCTCTGTCAGTGCCCAGTGACCATTTCTGTGAAATTTTTTTCCTAATGTCGAGCCTGAATTTCCCCTGACTTGAGGCCATTCCCTCTTGTGTAATAGATCCCCAGTGCCACAACCCACCACAACACCAGCTAGCCCCACAAGCATAGACTGGAAGAAGGCTCAAGCATCTCCTCCATCTCACCTGCTGGGCACGCACCGATGTCAGCTGCGTGCTTCCCACAGGGACATCAAGTGACAGCCGTGAAATACGACATTACACAAGATCAGTGCCCAGCATCTGTCGCCTTCACAGTACTTTTTCCCCTCTGTGGTCTGAGGAGATGCAAAAGCTTCCCAAAAGGCTTCAGACACAAAACCACTGTTTTGAAACAAAAATGTCACAATAGTAGTTAATGTATCTTGTGTAGGTACACGGGACTCATGTCCCCAGGGTGTAAAGAAGCACAAAATCATTAAGGTTGGAAAACACATCTCACATCATCCAGCCTAACCACCAGCCCAAACCCACCGTGCCTACTAAACCATGTCCCAGGGTGCCACAGCTATGAGTTTTTTGAACCTCTCCAGGGATGGAGATGCCACCACTACCCCGGACAGCCTCTGCCCGGGCTTCACCGCTCTGTCGGTAAAGAAATTTTTCCTAATGTCCAAGCTAAACCTCATGGTGCAGCTTGAGGCCATTTCCTCTCATATTATTACCTGTCACTTAGGAGAAGAGACCGACAGCCACCTCACCACAATGTCCTTTCAAGGGGCTGCAGAGAGTGATGAAGCCTCTCCTCAACCTCCTTTTTTTGTCCAGACTCTCCAGTGCCTCAGCCACCCCCAGAGCCCCTGGACTCCAGACACTTTCCCAGCTTTGTTCCCCTCCCCCAGATGCCCTCCAGCCCTTCCACATCTTTCTTGGGGTGAGGTGCCTAAGCCTGAAGGCAGGATTTGAGGTGTGTCCTCACCAGCACCAAGTCCAGGGGTACAATCCTTTCCCTTCTCCTGCTGGCCCTACCTTTTTTGATGGAAGCCAGGATGCTGTTGGTTTTCTTGGCCACCTGGGCTCACTGCTGGTTCGTGTTCAATTGGCTGTTGACTAACACCCCCAGGTCCCTCTCCTCCCGGCAGCTCTCCAGACAGACTTCTCCCAGTCTGNGCTGGACCCAGCACGGAGCCCTGGGGGTCCCCACTTGTGACTGGCCTCCAGCTGGATTTAACTCCATTTCCCACCACTCTCTGGGCCCGGCCAGGCAACCCGTTTTCCACCCTGGAGAGTGTGCGCCTGTCCAGGCCGGAGGCTGACAGTTTCTGTAGCAGAATGCTGTGAGAAACTGTGTCAAAGGCTTTGCTGAAGTCCAGGAAGATACATCCACAGCCTTTCCCTCATCCAGCAGCCGAGTCACTTTGTAATAGAAGGTGATCAGGTTGGTTTGGCAAGACCATTTGGGGCCAGTTGTGCTGAAGCAAAAAATTCTACAGACAAAAGTATAACACTTTCTGACTTGGAGTCCCAAGATACATTCAGAAAAGTTCTTTCATGCTGTTTGTTGAGTAATATTACCTACACACAGACAAGAAGTGTGAAGGCCTCTTCTTCCAAGTGACAGGGGACAGGACGAGAGGGAATGGCCTCAAGATCCACCAGGGGAGGTTCAGGCTGGACATCAGGAAAAAAGTTTCACGGAAAGGGTCATTAGGCACTGGCAGAAGCTTCCCAGGGAGGGGACTGAGTCACCTTCCCTGGAGGAGTTTAAGGGATGGGTGGATGAGGTGCTGAGGGACATGGTTTAGTGTTTGATAGGAATGGTTGGACTCGATCCGGTGGGTCCTTTCCAACCTGGTGATTCTATGATTCAGTGATTCTATGATTTCCACCAACTCCACCATTTACTCACACAGGAAATTGTTGTAGAGACGGTGTAAGAAGACAGATCAGTCTTCATAATGATCTTTTTTATATACACATTTCTTTAGATAAGCCGAAGAGTGGAGGAGGCAAACAAGAGGTTTTCCCATAACACTGTAAAAAACCCAATTTGTATTGCATATGGCAATTGTTAAATTACTCTCCTGGATTTATAGGGTAAGTAAAGAAAATTAGGTTTCCACTCCTTCCTTTCTTTCTCTCCATTAAGAATTTTTCTTCTCTTTAAATAGCATGTTACTGAAATAAATACTGGCACAGATCCACCTTGTAAGGATGAGTAGCATTCAGAAAAAGAAACACCAGCATTTAAATGTTTGGGTTTTATTTTTAGAAAGGAAATAGAAGAGAGAACGAGAAATCAAACTTACAACACAGAACAAGGACAATGTGCTAATTGACGGAATCAAGAGGAACTGTTCAGAGATCCTGCATTTTATTGTATTTATGATAGAATCATAGAATCACAGAATTATTTGGGTTGGAAGGGACCTTAAAGCCCATTCAGTTCCATCCCTGCCCTGGGGAGAGACACCTCCCACTGGATCAGGGATGGGGCTTGGAGCCCCTGATCAAGTGGGAGGTGTCCCTGCCCATGGCAGGGGGCTGGAGCTGGATGGGTTTTAAGGTCTTTTCCAACACAAATCATTCTGTGATTCCATGATTCTGTGATTCCATTACTCTGTTTAGGTAAGTCCACCCCAGCCAGGGTCACTGAATTAATAACAAATATGAAATATGACTAAAATGTGGACATTTATTCTCTCAAAGACCTTGCTACCTTTTAATTTTATTTTTGCATCAACCCCCTTTAAAAAGGTAGAAATCTTTGTGTAAAAGCTGTTGAGAAAATTCCAAGTCCAGCCTGACTGGTTCAGCTTAATAAATTTGCTTAAGCAAAGTAATAAATATGTCATTAATACAGAATGAAAGAACATCACTAGATTGGAAAATACCTTTGGGATCATCAAGCCCAACTATAGCTGCCCTCTAGTAAACCAGATCCCTAAGGAGTTAATCTACCTGGCTTCTAAATCCCACTCAGAATGGGGACTCAACCACCTCCCTGGTCAGCCTCCACCAGAAGGACCTGTACAAATTCAAAATCAGCAGGTGGCTACTGGGTACAGCATGCAAAATTCAATTTAACCTTGCCTCTTCTTGTAACAATTTCTTTTTATCTAAGTTTTTTTGATTGGAGTTTTCTTTTTTTTTTTTTTTTTTTCTATGATTACAAAAAGCAGAAGAGCCTCAGCTGGTGTAAATTAACATCACTGAAGTCTTCTACCAGAGACTTCAGAATTATGCAAATATTTACCATCTGTAGGTCTGGACCCAATCTCTTAGGGGAAAAAAAAAGCAGAGGCAAAATTGTCTCATTTCGTCTGCTCTCAACATACAGCTTTATGTTTCTAAAGACCAGAGAGAAATTACAGGTAATTAGTGCATTTTTAAAAGATCCCTTAACTTTTACTGTCATCTCAAACTGTCATCATCGTTGCCTTTTTTCCACATACACTTTGTCTTCCTGCCACAAACCTCACTTTTTTTTTGGCCGGGATTTGAATAATTTGCTAATCTTCCTAAAACAAGACACAGAAAAAGGAATAGGGATGTTTCTGCTCAGTGAGTTGTATTTGAGCTTCAAATTAAAGAGGGGAAAACAGTGAGAGCCAACATTTCTATTCCCTTTGCTAATAAACCCTCGTCTTTCTCTAAGTTGCATTGTTGGGGCTGAAATTGTTCCCATTGTTTTCTCCCCTGCTCTATCCAGGGCTCCTGACAGATGACCCATGCAGGGCTCTCCTTTGTCTTCAAACCTCCTTATCACCCTTAATTTCTTCTGAAAAGGGGCAATCTGCTTGGCCTACAGCCTCTTCCAGGGAGCAGCAGTTGGTAGGCTGGGGGTCTCCTCCTATCCCCTGGCTTTTATGCAGAGCATGTCCACATCCCAATTATCCCAGGAGAAGTCCTGCATAAATTAGTTGATATTGTTACCAAAGCTGTCAGGAATAAATGGTTCTTATTTGCCACAACTGTCAGGCGGAGGGAGTGGGCTCTGCGATGAGCTCTGACACACCAATGATGCTCAAAGGCAGGGGATGCAGATGCTACCTCCTGCCAGGGGGTTGTCCCGACGACTCCGAGCCACACTCCGTAGATAATGATCACACACACACACACACACACACCCCTGCAGCTGCCTCACAGGCTGCAGATATCTAGCAGCATGATCTTCCAGAATAGGAATTAAAAAAAAAAGTCATAATTAAAATACCTGGCACTGGGACAGAGCTCGAAATAACTGCTTCTATCCTGAAAATTTTGCAGATATATCTAAGTAGAGTTCTGAGCAACCACATGGCCGTGTTGCTTAATATAAGTTTAGCTTTTTCCATGGGCAGATGTAGGTTTCAATCTGGATGTCAGTTAAAAAAAGGAGAAACTTAAAAAAAAAAAAAAAGAAAGAAAAATCCATCTGTGCTCTAAACAGTCTTTAAACTGTCTTTCACAGAATCACAGAATGTCCTGAGTTGGAAGGGACCCACAAGGATCATTGAGACCAACTCCATAGAACCAAGGAATGGTTTGGGCTGGAAGGCATCTCAAAACCCATCCAGTTCCACCTACCTCCCACTGGATCAGGGGCTCCAAGCCCCACCCAACCCAGCCTTGAACACCTTCAGGGATGGGGCAGCCACCACTGCTCTGGGAAACCTGGGCCAGTGCCTCCCCACCCTCATGGGAAAACATTTCTGCCTAACATCTCATCTCAATATCCCCTCTTGCACCTTCTAACAATTCTTTGTGTGCTACCTCTGGTCTCCCTGATCAAGAGGGCCACAGCTTTCCTGGAGTCCCTTTCAGCACTGGAAGCTGCTTTAAGGTCTCCCAGCAATTTTCTTTCTCAAACACAGCAAATGTAAACATATTGTACAGGGGGAAAAAACCACCAAATCAAACACAAAAAATAACAACCAACCCCTCAACTTTGTTTATTCACAAATGAACAAAAGAAATCACAGAATCACCAGGTTGGAAGAGACCCACTGGATCATCGAGTCCAACCATTCCTATCAATCACTAAACCATGTCCCTCAGCACCTCATCCACCCGTGCCTTAAACACCTCCAGGGAAGGTGAATCAACCCCCTCCCTGGGCAGCATATTCCAGTGCCTAATGACCCTTTCTGTGAAAATCTTTTCCTGATGTCCAGCCTGAACCTCGCCTGGCAGAGCTTGAGGCCATTCCTTCTTGTCCTGTTCCCTGTCACTTGGGAGAAGATGCCAGTTTTCTACTGGCTCTACCCACTGTCCATATCTGATCATAACTGATGCCTCTGAGAGGAGTTGGTAACTACACTACAGCTTCTTTGAACTGAGAACATGATGCAAAGCCCTCAGCAGTTTGCACCTGGTTGCCAATTCCTACACAACAATTGGAGTAGAATGGATTGTATGATTAATCTTGTTGATTATTTTTTATGCTAATAACAAAATCCAAGAATTATGGAATCATTAAGGTAAGAAAACACCTCTAACATCATCCAGTCCAACCATCAGCCCAATCCTGCTGTGCCTACTAAACCATGTCCCGTACATTCTTTGAACTTCTCCAGGGATTGAGAGTCCACCACTGCCCTGGGCGTCCTCTGACAGAGCTTCGCCACTTCCCATAAAGAAATTTCTCTGAGTACTCGATATAAACTTAACCTGCTGCAACTTGAAGCCATTCCCTCTCATTCTATCACTTGATACTTGGGAGAAGAGACCAGTATCATCCTCTTCACAACCTCCTTTCTGAGAGCTCCAGAGAGCAATGAGGTCCCCTCGGCCTCATTTTCTCCCAGCTGAAGAGCCCCACATCGCTCAGCTGATCCCAAAACCCCCAATTCCAGCCCCTTCCCCAGCTCTGTTCCCTTCTCTGGGCTCGCTCCAGGTCCTCAATGTCCTTCTTGTGGGACATTTGTCCCAAAACTGAACCCAGGATTCAGGGTACAGCCTTCCCAGCACCAAGTCCAGGGGAAAGATCCCTTCCCTACCCCTGCTGAGGTATTTCTGATCCAAGCCAGGATGCTGCTGGCCTTCTTGGCTATGTATGGAATAATTTCTTGGCCCTTGCTGGAATAGTTTATTAGGAACAGGCAGGTATGAAGAAACAACTGTGATAAATGGCACAGACTTCCCACCCTATGTCCAGAGAACATAGTACAGGTTGAGTACATATTATTGTGTTCATATATTAGATTCAAAAATAAAGTCATAAAGGGTCTTGAATTTTGTCTTTTGTGGGTTTAGGTAGTGATGTTTGTTTTGGTCTGGTTTTTTTTTTGGGTTTTTTTGTTACAATTATGTTTATTCCATAGTAATTACAGTCTCAAACCCAGAACATCTTTTTTTTCAACATTATTTCAGAACTAAAAGCAAAAAGAAATCTGCCATTATCAAAAGAGTTCGTGACATTTTGGAATGAAACATTTTCAAGGGCTTGTAGACAGATAGAAGAGTGAGAATCTCTTGGTTGGAGAAGACCTTTGAGATCATCAAGCCCAAATGTACCTGTTCCCTACTAAACTATATCCCTGAGCACTTCTCCTGCCCATCTTTTAAACCCCTCCAGGGATGGGGACTTCACTGCCTCCCTGGGCAGCCCCTCCAAGTGTCTGAGAACCATTTTAGGAAAGAAATTTTTCTTAATTTCCCATCTAAACCTGCCCTGGTGCAACTTGAGGCCATTCCCTCTCATCCTATGGCCCATTGCCTGGGAGAAGAGACCAGCACCCGCCTCACCACAACCTCCTTTCAGGTAGGTGTAGACAGTGACAAGGTCTCCCTTCAGCCTTTTCATTTCTAAACACAGAGCATCTATTTATGGACATTAGACAGCTGTTTTCTTTATGGTAATTATGTAAATCAAAAAACATATTGCTCTAGTGACAATACATTGTTGACTTATTGCTTAAATAATATTGCTATAAAATATATTGCTATAAAAAATCTAAATGTTATCAGGCTATTTGACATGTAAATTCTTCAGGAAATTAATTTGTCTCATTAAACAGAAGATAAGCTTTGATCTCAGTGAAATCCTTCAAGATGTGTGATGAAGACTCTGCTATCCTGTCCTCCTTAGACTTTGTGAGAACATTAATTATGGCTCGCATTCACTGTGATTTCAGCAAAAATACCTCAATTAAGTACTTGAACCAAGTACTGGAGGAAACATTAAATGGATACATTTTTGTTTGAAACTAATTCCCATAATTTTAGACTCACAGAAGGGATTGAAGGGTTGGAAGGGGTCTCAAAGCCCATCCAGTTCCAACATTGCCATGGGCAGGAACACTTCCCACTGGATTAGGGGCTCCAAGCCCCATCCAACCTGGCCTTGAACACCTCCAGGGTTCAGCGACCATTGCTCTGGGCAAACTGGGCCAGGGCGTCACCACCCTCACAGGAGAACATTTCTTCCTAAGATCTCATCTCAAGCTCCCCTTTTTCAGCTTAAAACCATTCCCCCTTGCCCTATCTCTTCAATCCCTGATCCAGAGCCCCTACCCAGCTTTCCTGGAGCCCCTTTCAGTACTGGAAGTTGCCCTAAGATGTCCCCAGAGCCTTCTCTTTTCCAGGCTGAATAACCCCAACTCTCTCAGCCTGTCCTCATAGCAGAGGTGCTCCAGGGTCTTGGATCACCTCTGTGGCCTCCTCTGGACTTAGTCAAGACCCCTGACCCCTCATGTCCCACCTTCTGCCCTGTAGACATGGATACATTCTGCTAGAAGAGCAAACCAGGACTACATTTCTCATTGCCCAAACCAATGATTTAGTAGCTCCAAAACCCCCTCAGTCACTGTCCTTGCCACCAACAGCCTTCCCATCCATCCCAAGGGTCAATACTGGATTTATACTGGAAGACCAACACTAAACAGGCTTTCCCTCCTGCGTTTAAAAGGAAGAACCAACCCTTTTTTTTTTTCTTCACGTGCCTCCCAGCATCTGAGAGAATTAGGAAAAAAAAGAAAAAAAGAAGTAGGATGACAGGAAGAGTACATTAAATACTAAAGAGAATGGAGGGCAATGAATATTGTGGCCAGCCAGGGCTGCTTTCCAGTGTGGCTCTGAATTTTTCAGCAGCCAGCTGCAAGGGAAAAAGTGCAAGAGCAGAAGGGAGGATAAGCTGCTGCTTCTCCTTTGCAGGGGGAGAAAACACTGTTGGTCTCAGCTGACCCCATTCTCTTCTCAGGTGGAGAGATGCAGGTCTCGTAACCAAACTGCATCAGAAGACAAGTAACTGGGCTGTAAAAGCAGCCAGTGCTCACTCCTCCCTTACACAACCTGTGCTAAATGAGAGATTATTTAGAGAGAGACTGTACAGAATCAAACCTGGTGATGTGCATAGTGGAAAGAGGGAGCATTCCCTTCATGCTGCCTTTCCCAAAGTTACTGCAGCTGAATATCTGGCCATTTAGCTGCATCTGACAACAATATTCACTAGGTATTTAAATGATGGCATGTTTGGTTTATATGGACCTTTGCTTAAGGTCACAAAAGGACATAAGGTTCAGGAAAAGGACTTGGGAGTCCTGAGTGCTGACAAGCTCACTGTGAGCCAGCAATGTGTGCTCACAGCTCTGAAACCAACCGTGTCCTGGGCTGCATCCAAAGCAGCGTGGCCAGCAGGGTGAGGGAGGGGATTCTGCCCCTCTGCTCTGCTCTGGTGAGACCTCACATGGACTCCTGTGTCCAGTTCTGGAATTGCCAGCACAAGAAGGAGATGGAAATGTTGGAATGTGTCCAGAGGAGGCAACAATGATGATCCCAAGGGCTGGAGCATCCCTGCTCTGAGAACAGGTTGAGAGAGTTGAGGTGTTTCATCCTGGAGAAGGTTCTGAGAAGACCTTAGAGTGTCCTTCCAGTACCTGCCAGGAGCTCCAGAAAAGCTAGGAAGGGACCCTTGACAAGGGCCTGGATTGATAGGATGTGAGGGAATGGCCTCAAACTGGAGGGTGGAAAGATTTAGGGGAGACATTAGGAAGAAATTCTTCACCCTGAGGGTGGTGGGGTGTCACAAAGAGACACATTTTCAGCCAATTCAAGCATCTTGGCTTGTATCAGAAACTGTGCAACCAGCAGGTCAGGGAGGTTATTCTCCCTCCGTACTCAGTACTGGTGAGACCGCTCCTGGAATCCTGGGTTCAGTTCTGGGCCCCTCAGCACAAGAAGGATGTTGAGGCTCTGGAGCGAGTCCAGAGAAGAGCAACAAAGCTGGGAAAGGGGCTGGAGAACAGACCTTATGAGGAATGGCTGAGAGAGCAGGAGTTGTTTAGCCTGGAGAAGAGGCTGAGGGGAGACCTCATTGCTTTCTACAGCTACCTGAAGGGAGATTGTAGAGAGGAGGGA
>WAAB01000937.1:4249-41692 GCA_013389865.1 Piaya cayana | reverse complement strand
TTACTGTTTCATAGGAATGGTTGGACTCGATGATCCGATGGGTCTCTTCCAACCTGGTGATTCTATGATTCTATGATTCTATGAATGCCCTCAAGCTCCACCAGGGGAGATTTAGGCTAGACATTAGGAAAAAGTTTTTCACAGAAAGGGTCATTGGACATTGGAACAGGCTGCCCAGGGAGGTGGTTGATTCACCTTCCCTGGAGGTGTTTAAGGCACGGGTGGACAAGGTGCTGAGGGACATTGGTTAGTGTTTGATGGGAATCGTTGGACTCAATGATCCAGTGGTTCTCTCCCAACCTGGTTGTTCTATGATTCTATGGGGAGGCTCTGGCTCAGATTTCCCAGAGCAGTGGTGGCTGCCCCATCCCTGGAGGTGTTCAAGGCCAGGTTGATGGGGCTTTGAGCCCCTGATCCAGTGGGAGGTACCCCTGTCCAAGGCAGGAGTTGGAACTGGATGGGCTTTAAGGTCCCTTCCAATACAAACCATTCCATGACTCTGATTCTTCTGATTCAGCACAGGCATCCAATTAAATAACACAGAAGTTGTCTAAACTCTTAGCCCCTTTGAACAGGATTAGCGCTCTATCACTGAGTATTATGTTGCCGATCTAGTTATATAATCCTGTGATATGAAATATCTCATTAGACAGGGATCTAAAAATAACAGAATGCCATGAACTGTCAAAGGGGAAAATGGGATCAGTTTGTGCGAATGTGGATTTTCACAGATGCTAATTATGATTTAACAATTGAAGCCATATTGTCTCTACCTGTGCAGTTGACATCTACTTGCTCTGCGTATGAATAGAATCAGAGAATCAGAGATTCACCAGGTTGGAAAACACCTCTGAGCTCACCAAGCCAAATCATACCTGTCCAATGCTAAACCAGATCCCTAAGCATTCCATCTACCTGGATTTTAAATCCCTCCAGGGATGGGGACGACACCACCTCCCTGGGCAGCCTCTGCCAGGGCTTGATAAGTCTTGTATGTAGACATTTATGTAGGTACGTTAACCAATGTTAGAATAAATCAAGATTGGATTACCCAGTTAATAATTGCCAACTTCTGGATGACTTCCAGGCTCTTTCATGCACATCTGCTCCACGCATTAACAAAATGTACAGCAACCATCACTGCACAATTCAACACAACCATTTAAATATTTTGTAGAATTAATTATATGTAATTAAACTTAATATCATTACATTTGTGTTCTCGGAGGCAAGTATTTTATAATTGCTGTAATGTCAACAAATTACTTTTTTCCCCCTAGACTGAGAAAACCAGCTTGGTGAATGGTATCACCATACATACTTAACAGTATTTGTTAAATAACGGCACCGCACAGCAGCGAAGAAGCATCCCAATTCATCACCCTCTCCTTCTCTCTTTCTATATGCTCTTGCCTTGCCAGCTTGCACGTCGCTGCAAATATTAATGGCTTTTGCGTGCAGGCTGCTCAGTGCTCACAAACGAGAACATCGCCTCCTCCGCTCTCGCTGCATGCCAGGAGATGGGCAGAGCTCCCAGGTAAAACCATCACTCAGCGCAGCTGGAGCCATGGCTGCAGACCTGCCAACCTGCCAGCCTCCGCCGGTCAGGAATTTAATTAGCACGCAGTGCTGGGAGAGCAGCTGCTCCGTGGCTGTTTCCTCTTTTATTTATAGATGCACATCCATGGCCCGAGTGTGCTGGTTTCTTAAAACCCTGCATTTGCATGATGAAGATGCATTCAGTGCAACCCCACCACCACCATCTCGGAAGACTTTCGGCATTTAAACTAATGTCCTGTGTCATATATCACCGAGAGCAGCAATGAAGAGGTCTCTGTATGATTTCAGCTTTGAGGCCTTGGTTGGACTAGATGATCCTGTGGGTCTTTTCCATCCTACTGATGCTGTGATTCTATTGGACTGATTTACAGAATTACAGAATCACCAGGTTGGAAAAGATCCATCGGATCATCGAGTCCAACCATTCCTATCAACCATTAAACCATGCCTCTCAGCACTTCATGCACCTGTCTTTTAAACACCTCAAGGGATGGAACCAACTCTCTGAGCATTTACGAGGCAGTTATCTAATACAAAGCCCTCACCAGCTTTCCTACAACCACAGAAATGTGGTATATTATGACCTGACCTCCTTGCTTTAGTGGATAGCTCGGATTTACTCATCAACACTTCCTTAGCATAACTGATTCTCCCACATTCTAAGCCTAATTTTTCATTATTCGATCCACAGGGTTATGAAAAAGGGAGTTTTTGTTTTGCAGATGCCTTCCATATTTCCTAGAATCATAGAATCAAGGAACAGTTTGGGTTGGAAGGGATGTCAAAGCCCATCCAGTCCCACCTCTGCTATGGGCAGGGACACCTCCCACTGGATCAGGGGCTCCAAGCCCCATCCAACCTGGCCTTGAACACCTCCAGGGATGGGGCAGCCACCACAGCTCTGGGCAACCCCCTGGAACATGGGACCTGGGCAAGTGGTCAAGAAGGTCAACAGCATCCTTGCTTGGATCAGCCATGGTGTGGTCAGCAGGAGCAAGGAAGGGGTTGTTACCATGGTCTCAGAGCTGGTGAGGCCACACCTTGAATCTTGAGATCAGTTTTGGGCCCTTCCCCTCAAGAAGGACATTGAGGGGCTGGAGCAAGTCCAGAGAAGAAGCTGGAGCACAAGGATTGTGGGGATGGTTGAGGTACCTGGGCTTGTTTAGTCTGGGGAAGAGGTGGCTGAATGGGAGACCTCATTGATCTCTGCAGCTCCCAGAAAGGAGGTTGTGGAGATGTGGCTGTTCCACTCTTCTCCCAGGTAAGAAGTGACAAGGTAAAAGGAAATGGCCTCAAGCTCCTCCAGGGGAAGTTTAGGCTGAACATTAGGAAAAAAATTTTCATGGAAAGGGTCACTGGTCTCTGGCAGAGGCTGCCCAGGGAGGGGGTTGAATCACTTTCCCTGGAGGGGCTTAAGGGACTGGTGGGCGAGGTGCTGAGGGACATGGTTTAGTGATTTATAGGAATGATTGAACTTGATGATCCAGTGAGTCTCTTCCAACCTGGTGATTCTATGATTCTAAGTTGCATCAGGCAGGATTAGACTGGATATTAAGAAATATTCCTTCTCCGAGAGAATGGTCAAACATTGGAAGAGGCTGCCCAAAGAAGCAGTGGAGCCACCATCCCAGGAGAGGTTAAAAAGTCTAGGAGCTGTGGCAGTTCAGGAAGTGGTTTAGTAGGCACAGTGATGTTGGACTGACAGTCGGACTGGATGATCCTAGGGGTCTTTTCCAACCTTAATGATACTGTGATTCTGTACTGAGACATCAAGAAGTCCTGCAATCCATCCAGTATCAGCGTGTTCTAACACACCTCTCAGCTAGACAATGTTATAAACTTAATTCTACTGCAAACAGAACCCAGAATCATCAGTGGGAGCACACAAAATTGCAAATCAGTAGTTTACTCAATCAAAACAAGGGACTTTTCTATGATGGGTTGACCACATCCAGGGACACAGGAAAAGCAATGGATGTCCTTGATCTGGAATTCTGTAAAACCTTTGACACAGTCCCTGACAACATCTTTCTCTCTAAACTGGAGAGATATAGATTTGATGGGTGGATTGTTCAATGGATAAGGAATTGGTTTGATGGTTGCATTCAGAGAGTGGTGGTCAAAGGCTCGATGTCCAGATAGAGATCGGTGACAAGTGGTGACCATGGGTGTCCTGCGAGAGTGCTGTTTAATATCTTCATCAATGACATTGACAGTGACATTGAGTGTATTCTTAGCAAATTTGCAGATGACACCAAGCTGAGTGGTGCAGGTGTCACAGCAGAAGGACAGTATGACATCCAGAGGGACCTGGACAAGCTGGAGAGGTGGGGCTGTGAGAACCTCATGAGGTTCAACAAGGCCAAGGCCAAGGTCCTGCACTTGGGTCAGGGCATCGGTGGTTTCAATACAGACTGCGGATGATGTGATTGAGAGCAGCCCTGAGGAGAAGGATTTGGGGTGCTGGGGGTGAGAAGTTCAACATGAGCTGGCAACATGTGCTTGCAGCCCAGAAACCAAACGGGTACTGGTTTGCATCCAAAGCAGCGTGGTCAGCAGGGCAAGGGAGGCAATTCTCCTCCTCTGCTCTGGTGAGACCTCACCTGGGATCTGTGTCCAGCTCTGGAATCATCAACATAAGAAGGAGACAGAATCCCCAACTTAAGAAGGTGGGAGAATGGCTTTAAATTGGAAAGGAAAAGATTTAGAATAGACATTAGAAAGAAATTCCTTGTGCTGGTGGTTGTGAGACCCTGGCCCGGGCTGTGCAGAGCAGTGGTGGCTGCCTCATCCCTGGAGGTGTTCAAGGCCAGGTTGATGGGGCTTGGAGCCCCTGATCCAGTTGGAGGTGTCCCTGCCCATGGCAGGGGGTGGAACTGGATGGGCTTTGAGGTCCCTTCCAACCTAAACTGTTCTGTGATTCTATAGAAGAACAAAGGGGATTGTTTAACAGACTGAGAGTAACACAAAACCCCCTGAATTCCACAATAACCTTTGAATAACCTTTAACACAGGCAGCAGATCTCATAGAATCATAGAATGGGTTGGGTTGGAAGATACCATGAATGTCATCTAGTCCCACTCCCTGTCAGTGAGCAGGGAAATCTTCAACACAATCAGGTTGCTAATGATCCTCCAGTGGTAACACACTGGATACCGTCCCAGCTGCTGCAGCAGGATTTGTTTCAATAATCAACAGAAAATTAGCTTTAGTTAGTAAAAACTACTGCCTTCCACTCCCTGAAATATTAATACAGTGAGCAATTATTTTTTTTCTAGAAACTGTCTTACACAAAAATAATGACTTTGTATTAATAACATTGGTTTATCCTGACAGGAGTCTGAGCAAATAACACCTCCTTTTCTGGGAAATCAAACGTAAATCAAACCTTTATCTGTACAAGTTGCAGAAACTGCAAGAAGAACTGAGGTTATTTAGAGCATCTCGGGTACAAACCTTCCAAAAAGGGAAAGGGTCACAAGAGGAAGCTCTGTTGCTAGGCGACCGTAATGATAAAGAATGGACATAAAGGTTGTTGTTTATTTTCAGTTGAAAAAAAGAATCAGGAATGTCCAACAAGGAATCAGAATCTTAGAATCATAGAATGGTTTGCATTGGAAGGGACCTTAAAGACCACACAGTTCCACCCCCATGGCATGGGCAGGGACATCTCCTACTAGGTCATGCTGCTCAGCACCCCAGGAACATATTAATCTAGCAAGGGCTGAAGTTACCAGCATCATACTGGGTTTAAATTCACAGCAGAGGTCAAAGTGTAGAACTATACTAATCAGCAATGAGATATTCATGTAAGAAAAGTCTCCCTTGAATCCCGGGTTCAGTTTTGGGTGGCTGACTACAAGAAGGACATTGAGGTGCTGGAGAGTGTCCAGAGAAGAATGAAACTGGTGAAGGGGCTGGAGAACAAGTTTTATGAGAAGCAGGTGAGACAGCTGGGGTTGTTTAGCCTGGAGAAGAGGAGACAGAGGGAAGTACTGAAAGGTGCTCCAGAAAACCTGGGGAGAGACAGAGAGTGAAGGGGACCTTATATCTGTCTACAACTACCTAAAAGAAGGTTGTAGAGTGGTAGGTGATGCTCTCTTCTCCCAGGTGATATGTGATAGGACCTGATAAGGGAGTGGCTTCAAGTTCTCAAGCACAATCAGATTGGACATAACAAAAAAATCCTTCACTGAAAGCGTTCTCAGGCCCTGGCAGAGGCTGCACGGGGGTTGGTGGTGCACTATTCCTGGAGGTGATTAAAAGCTGGGTAGGTGCTTAGGTATCTGATTTAGTGGTGGACAAGTATGGTTGGGCTTGATGATCTTGAAGGTCTTTTACAACCTAGTGATTCTGTTATTCTGTGATTGGTGGATAAGGGAAGAGTCAACACCCTGGAGGGCAGGGATGTCACCCAGAGGGACCTGAACAGCCTGGAGAGCTGGGGCTGTGCACACCTTATCAAGTTTAATAAGGCTAAGGGCAAGGTGCTGCACCTATATCAGCACAATCCCGAGCTCAAATCAAGGCTGGGTGGAGAATGGATGGGCAGCAACCCTAAGGAGAAGGGAATGAGGGAATTAAAGATGAGGGGTAATGATTTTAAGCTGAAAGAGGGGAGACTTATATTGGATTATAGGAGAATCGTTTGTCCTGCAAGGGTGGGGAGGCCCTGGAACAGGTTGCTCAGAGAAGAGGTGGCTGCCCCATCCCTGGAGGTGTTCAAGGCCACGTTGGACAGGGCTTGGAGCCCCTGATCCAGTGGGAGATGGCAGAACTGGATGTGCTTTGAGGTCCCTTCCAACCCAAACCATTCTATGAGTCTATGATATGGCTAAGTTACAACAGCCAAACAAGAGATTTAATCTTTGAGCTCCATCAGCTGGTGCAATTCCAGAGGTCTAAGGTTCAAAAAGCACTGACACCCACTCAAGCTCAGGCCTCGTATGTGAAGAGCTTTTCAGATTATGATACTTGCACTGTGTTTCTTTTATAACTACATGATGTTATTTCGGAGACACTTCTTCAATGAATACTCATGTACTGCACTCACATAAACTATTTAAATGAGAGAGGGGGTTGGAGAGTAGAAAAGAGCTGTGAATTTTCTGCTGCATAACTCAACAATCCTTAGCAAGTTTCTCCTGCATTGTATCACCTGGAGTGTAAAACCTTGTGTTCCACGGAAGAAGAATAAGAGGTCTTGCTGCTTCATCACCTACAACTCTGCTGAATGAGCTTTAATTTATAGAGCTGAATGCATCGCCCTTAAAAAAACTCCAGGTAATTGTTTGAAAGGCAAAGGAGGTACATGGGTTAATGGAAAAAGGCAAGGGTTCAACTGCTCAGCACGGCGCACTCACCTTTTATGAGTGCTTCAATTCCACTACGTGGTGCAGAAAATTTATTCCTACAGTCATGCATGGAGGATTTAGGGCTGGCAGATTTGTATTTATGGCATGTGGCAAAATAAACAACAGAAGCGGTTTCATTGCACATTCTTTGCACTCGCAGCCCAGAAAACCAACATTATCTGGGGCTGCACCTGGAGCAGCATGGGCAGCAGGGCCAGGAGGGAATTCTACCCCTCTGCTCAGCTCTGGTGAGACCTCATCTAGGGTCCTGTGTCCAGTGCTGGAGTCCCCAGCATAAGGAGATGGAGCTGTTGGAATGGGACCAGAGAAGGCCATGGAGATGATCTGAGGTCTGGAGCATCTCCCATATGAAGACAGGATGAGGGGGTTCAGCCTGGAGAAGAGAAGGCTTTGAGGAGACCTTAGAGCAGCTTCCACTGCCAAAAGGGGCTCCAGGAAAGCTGGGGAGAGACTTTCTACGAGGGCCTGGAGTGATAGGATGAGGGGGAATGGTTTTAAATTGGAAGGGGTTGGATTTAGATGAGATATTAGAAAGAAATTCTTCATGATGAGTGTGATGAGACCCTGGTCCAAGCTGTTCAGAACAGTGGTGGCTGCCCCATCCCTGGAGGTGTTCAAGACCAGGTTGGATGGGACTTGGAGTCTCTGATCCAATGGGAGGTGCCGATGATCCTGTGGGTCTTTTCCAACCTAGTGATTCTTTGATTACGTGATTCTATGTCCCTGCCCATGACAGGGGGGTTGCAACTGGATGGGATTTAAGGTTCCTTCCATGCCAGTGCAATTCATTATTCTATGATGTTCTCATCTGCTTAGTTATTGAACAAAGACTATCCGGTTAGTCATTTATAATTCTCAAACCTGTAATTGAAACAAGAATATTGTGCAAGAAAGGAGGCAGGTGTTAAGAGAGAACAGCAACTGTTCCTGTGGATAGCCAGCCCCTCTTAAATGTGTCCAACTTGCTTAGCATTTTAATTTGTCTCATTTTATCTTCCAGCTATCAGCTCCTGGTGTTCTCTACAGCATTAGGTTTATGAACTCAGTTGTTTCTGGCACTTTCTCCTTTTTTTGTCATCATTTTGCTTCTGAAGTCATTGAGGACTGGAAAAAGTCCACTGCAGACCTATTTGCCAGCCCATAAATCAGGCTTGTAGCTCCCTAAAACAAATCGAAGTAATGATAACCCGCTATTAACTACACAATAGTAGTAAAGACATCATTGTTAATGCTGGATAGAAGAAGGACTTGTTTTCTTTTTAAAGGATGCTAAATCTGAATACGTCTGAAGTAGGCATTTCAAAAAGGCTTCCCGATTTAAAACACCATCCCGAGTCCTTTGTCCCGATGCAGTGTGGGGGCAGGTTTGGAAACAGACTCTTGCATCTCCTGAAATACTTCTGCCGTTTGCTCCCTCAGCAGCATCAGCAGCTGCCTCGCTTTGTCTCGAGCCTGGAAACAGCAGTGTGATGCTGAGTGGGTGAATCTCAATAGACCCAGAATGACACCACCTGCAGCATTGGGACAGTGTCTGTTTGAATGATTATCAAAGGTGATGGCCCTTGGAGACTCAGAATGATACTCTTCTGCTCAAAGAGGACTATACATCTCAGTGTGTCATTATCAGTGGCCATGAAGATTATCAGAGGGCTGGAGCATCTCCTGTATGAGGACAAGCTAGAAGAGTTGATCATTTTCAACATGGAGAAGGCTCTGGCAAGACAGCTTCCAGTAATGAAAGGGGCTCCAGGAAAGCTGGGGAGGGGCTCTGGATTGAGGGCACAGGGATAGGATAGGGGAGGATGGTTTATAAACTGAAAGAGGGGAGATTGAGATGAGATCTTTGGAAGGAATATTTTCTTGTGAGGGTGGCCCAGGTTGCCCAGAGCAGTGGTGGCTGCCCCATCCCTGGAGGGGTTCAAGGCCAGATTGGATGGGGCTTGGAGCCCCTGATCCTGTAGGAGGTGTCCCTGCCCATGGCAGGAGGTGGAACTAGATGGGCTTCAAGGTCTCCTTCAAACCCAAACCTTTCTATTCATAGAATCATAGAATCATTCAATCATACAATCAGAAAAGACCCATCAGTTCATTGAGTCCAACTATTATTCTGTGATCTTTCCCCCCTTCCTTCAAAACAGTACACTTTTCCTCAGCATCTTTTATCTTCAAAAAAAGCATCACAGAACAGAAATAATGCTCAAATAACTAAAATTAAGCCATTCCTTCCCAGTATCCTCAGATCCTGGGCAGCATTCAGATTTGAGTATTCAAATGTTATGCTCTCATCTTCATATTTTGCACTGAATCAGGTTACAGATGCTCTGGATTACTTCCTAGAGGCTGCCTTAGATGGAACAATTCTTCGAGCTTTCCTGATAAATCTTACCTTCCCATTAAGATTTAACAGCCAGGAACGCGATCACCTGCAGAACAATGACCGTAAATCCTAAAAGGAGAGGGGGGTGGGGAAGGTTTCCTAGAGTCTTTTTTTGGTGCTAGGTGAAATCAATCTGCCTCCTTATAAATGAAACATTTTAGCCCTTACCTTTTGTAAAAATACTTACCATAATTTTCCCCTCAATTACCATAAGGCTGATCACATTTAAGAGGCAGAGGAAATGCAAGGGTTGAGCCAGTCAGTAATGGGCAACTGGTTTCAGGAGAGGAGAGCTTTTAACATATCCCTGGGCACGTGTCCATCATCTTGAAGCGGCACGAGCTATAAGGAAGCAAATTGTGCAGGAACACATGCTCTTCCCATGAAAACCATGAGTGAAAGATTTGTCAGTTGAAAATACATGATGAAATACCAGGGACTGCATGTGCATAACTATACATCACAGCTCGACTGGTTTTAGTGTGGGTCTCATGGGAATCATTTGACATAAAAACTGAAGAGAGTGCTCCACTAAATTGTCTTGAACTGCACATGGGGGTTTCTTTGCTACTTGCTTTTAATTTCTCCCCTTGCACCCTCATTTTAGCTTGGAGAAGAGGAGGCTGAGGGGACATCTCATCACTGTCTGCATCTCCCTGAAAGGAGGTTGTGGTGAGGTTGGTGCTGGTCTCTTCTCCCAATTTATAGGTAATAGGACAAGAGGAAAGTGCTTCAAGCTGGGCCAGGGCAGGTTCAGATTGGACATTATGAAATATTTCTTCAGTAAAAGGTTTCTCAGATGATGGTAGAGGCTGCCCAGGGAGGTGGTGGAGTCCCAATCCCTGGAGGGGTTTAAAAGATGGGTAGGGATGCAGTTTTGTAGTGCACAGGTATGGTTTGATGATCTCAAAGGTCTTTTACAACCAAGTGATTCTATGACTCTATAATCTTCATTCATTCTGTAAAAACTACCCCAAAACACAGAAGGAAACAATATGATGCTATCCTTGAAAAATCACTAGGATGGAACTGTATACATTATTTATGCTGTGTTTTGTTCCAAAAAACCTTATGCACAGAATTGCATTTTGATGTTAAATGGACCTGATTAGCTTAGTATTTTATCAAACTCCAGTCAGCAATAATCATCTCATAAAAGTTTAATGACGTATGGCCCCAAAGTTGCAACAATGGGATTTTATTCATAGTTACATCAATAAAGATAACACATAGGGGATTCTTTCCAACATACCAGAAGGAAAAATTAGGTACAGAGCTAACCCAAGGGTAGCATGGTGCACAGTTTTCATAACAGTTAAAAGCAAATGGTAAAAAAAAATGAACTAAAAAAGCAACATAATATTTACATAGCCAATATTCACTTGAAGATAATTTATTGATTTAGAATCATAGAATCATAGTATCATAGAATACTTTGGGTTGGAAAGTACCTTAAAGATCATCTAATTCCAACCCCCTGCCACGGGCAGGGACATCCCACTAGATCAGGTTGCCCAAGGCCCCATCCAACCTGGCCTTGAACACCTGCAGGGATGGGGTGTTTAAAGGATTAAATAAAAATAATAGAATCATGGAATGGTTTGAGTTGGAAGTGACCTCAAAGCCCATCCAGTTCCAACCCCTTCCATGGGCAGGGACACCTCCCACTGGATCAGGGGCTCCAAGACCCATCCAACCAGGCCTGAACACCTCCAGGGATGGGGCAGCCACAACTGCTCTGGGAAACCTGGGCCAGGGTCTCCCCACCCTCACAGGAGAACATTTCTTCCTAAGACCTCATCTCAGTCTCCCCTCTTGCAGCTCAAACTGTTCCCCCTCATCCTATCTCTGCACAACTTGATCAAGGGTCCCTCCCCAGCTTTCCTGGAGCCCCTTTCAGCACTGGAAGATGCTCTAAGGTCTCACCTCAGCCTTCTCTTTTCCAGGCTGAACAACCCCAACTCTCTCAGTGTGTCCTTGTACAGGAGCTGCTGCAGACCTTGTAGCATCCCTGTGACCTCCTCTGGACTCACTCCAACAACTCCAGGTCCTTCTTGTGCTGAGACTCTAGAACTGAACACAGGGCTCCATGTCCTGGACTTAAACACTAAATTAACCCTGGAAATTCCCTGTTTGTTAAGTTTCACTAATGTCATATGTGGTTCGGCTTTTTGGCTTGGTCTGAGGTTTCTTGATGTTGCTGGTGCTTCATTTTTTTTCACATAAGGCATATTTCGTGTTTCCCCTAAGTCATCAAAGACTGATACTGTGTTTAGATGTGGTGTTAAACGCTTATCTAACAAGATTGCTAAAGAGAACACTTTAACTCAAAATTATTTAAGCACAAAAGCAAATGCATTTGAAAACCAGCCCTGCATCCCAGAAGGGTTTGAAAAATACCTCCCTTGGCTAATATTAAAATCCCACAGTTATCAATAGACATGGTCATTTAAGCACTTGAGTGCCTTTGGATGTATAACAGAAACCCTGGGAATTGACATTTATTCAGCCTAAGAATACACAATTTGGATTTTTCTACTCTTGCTGCTTCAGAGATCACAGCAGGGATCCCTTTAAAACAGGTTGCCAATGGCATTTGCCGAGCTCCACTTAGCGAAGGATATGGCATTTCGATAGGCAATTTAGTTGCCTGGTAATTTGCAAAATACCACGAGCACCCTGGTTTCCACGTCAAAATATAAGAGGCTGCTACCCCTTTTGAGCCTCAAGTAGCACCACAAGAACTGAATAAAGCAGAGCACCTAAACCAAATGAAAACCCAACCTTCTGTACCATTGCAGAGCATCATTCCGTGTCTTTTTAACTCTCTCTGTCTTTGGCTTCACTCCACAGGTTAAGACCAAAGCAGCCTAAATTTGTCAAGACACCAGTACTGATGGGATACATTGATTTTTTTCTCCTTGTTTGAGTGATTTTTCCATGACTTTGAACAAAAGAAAACATAAAAATCCCTTATCACTCCAAGGTTGGCAGATTTCTTACATGTGTTTCTGGAGTAGCAGAAAACACTGATGTGAGAGGTTCGAAGGGATCTCTGGCATATTGCTCTCAACTGACTGCACATGCTAAAGGACACTCCTTTTTCTCCTCTTTTTGAAGAGCTTTAGACAAAACAATGAGCGCAGGTTGTGACTGATGTCCTGTTACTCTTTTATAGTGCTTTAAACTTCAAAGGAACAGCATTCCAGGTGATTAAAATGCTTATGAAATGGATAAATTAAAAAGCAATTTCAAAGGAGGTCACAGAGATGATCTGAGAGCTGGAGCATCTCCCACGAGGACAGGCTGAGAGAGTTGGAGTTGTTCAGCCTGGAGGAGAGAAGGCTCCAAGGAGACCTTCGAGCAGCTTCCAGTACTGAAATGGGCTCCAGGAAAGCTGGGGAGGGACTCTTTACAAGGGCCTGGAGTGACCGGACAAGAGAGAATGGCTTTGAACTGAAAGGAGGAAGATTTAGACTGGATATTACAAAAAAATTCTACACGACAAGCTGGGGGAGGGCCTGGCCCAGGTTGCCCAGAGAAGCTGCGGCTGCCCCATCCCTGAAGGCGTTCGAGACCAGGCTAGATGGGGCTTGGTGCCCCTGATCCATGGGAGGTGTCCCTGCCCATGGCAGGGGGTGGAACAGGATGATGTTTGAGGTCCCTTCCAACCCTAACTATTTTATGATTCTCTTCTGTGATTCTGTATCATGGATAACTGGCACTATTCGAGGGCTGGGATCACAGAATCATAGAATTGTTTGGTTGGAAAAGACCTTAGAGATCATCTAGTCCAACCATATCTGCTGCTACTCAATCAGATCCCCAAGAACTTCATCTGCACGTTGTTTAAACACCTCCAAGGATGGTAACTCCACCACCTCCCTGAGCAGCCTCTGCCAGTGCCTGAGAAATCTTTTGGTGAAGAAATTTTTCATCATATCCAATCTGAACCTGCTGTGGTGCAACCTGAGGACATTTCCTTTTGTGCTCCCACTCACTACTTGGGAGAAGAGACCAAAACCCACCTTGCTACAACCTTCTTCCAGATAGTTGTAGACAGCAAGCCCTGTTTGATGGGAAAAGAACTCTGAGAGGTCTTCGAGAGTATAACAACTAACCTCATTAGAAGATAGTTTATGGTAACTAAATGTTGTTAAAGAAAGAAAATCTGTACTTGATATCGAGTCTGAAATACATCCACAGTTTCATCCCAGCAAATGATGAACTGCAATGAACTGCTACTTTCAAAATATTCCACCTGAGCACACTTTGCTTAAACAAGACATGAAACTAAGTTGTGTATGGCAGTAGGCTGTGATTGCCATTAGAGGGGAAGGCAAACAGTATCCTCATATCCAACTTGTTGGACAAGGAGTAAAAAATGTAATTTGAGTCCAGGAAATAATGAATATTTCAGTTTTATAGATGTGCAATTGTACTTCTGCACACAGGGATCTTGTGTTTCAATTTTGTTCCATATTTCCATACATTACACAAACACATATGGCAATTCTCTCAAGCATTGCACAGGGAACATCATGCATTTCAAGTTTCAGATACTACTATTGCAGAGAATCACAGGCTCGTTTAGGTTGGAAAAGACCTTTAAGATGATAGAGTTAAACTGTAAACCTCAAACTGTTTATACTTTAATTCAGTAATACTGGGGAGGTCAGAAGCCACGCTGTTCAAATCCTGTGTTGTCCAATTAACACTGAAAATGATAGTCTTAATCAAAAAAAATCAACAATAGCACAATTTTAAAACCTTCTAACAGCTAATTTTCAGCTTTGCCTCAACAAGCGGAAAGGAAGAATTATGAAACTTGTAAATTTTTCTAATTCTAGGGGCCTCAAACTTCAGTCGTTGTTAACAGATGGTCTCAAACCGAGTTCTGCTGCACGTATCTAAATAATGTTTTATTTATTGTTTAATTTCCTGTTGTTTAGAACAATCACCGTTCCCATTTGGAAAATAAAAGGCGGAACAAATGAGGAAAAAGGATAGTATGCTCATCATGTCCTACTGTGAAGGCATTAGAGTGAGTCTCTGAATTCCCCTGCACTGTTCAGGACGCCGGTGAATTAAAAACATGGAAGTAGCAAAAGGCAAGTAGAAAATAAGGATCCAAGGAAAATACTCAAGAATGGCTGCCCCGTCCCTAGAGGGGTTCAAGGCCGGGTTGGATGGGGCTTGGAGCCCCTGATCCAGTGGGAGGTGTCCCTGCCCATGGCAGGGGTGGAATTGGATTGGTTTTGAAGTCCCTTCCAGCGCAGAACATTCCATAATTCTATGATTCTGTATAATAATATATAGAATCTATGAAATACAGCTAAGCAAAACTTCTAAGAAAAAAAAAGAAGATTTTATACAAATTCTAACAGATGAGCTCAACACAATGCTGTATCTATCCAAGTCATCCTACAGAAGAGAAAAAAACCAATATGCTGAAAAAAATCCCAACACCAAGACTGAAACAAGAAGGAAGAAATTGTCCCTTGAGTCCTTATAATGTAGCAGATCACTGGGCTGCAATAACCTTGCACCTTTGCCACCGGCCAACCTAATTGTCCTAAGATCCATGGCAGTTTCCAAACATTAGTCAATCCTTACAACATCTCCATGTAGCCGATAAATATTATTGGCCCCAGGGGAGAATAATGGGGAAATTTAGGCTCAGTGAAGCATCTTTCCTAAAAATGACACAACAAATCAATACTGTTACAAGGCTTTTTGACTCCAAGCACCATCCTCCTCTCAACTGAACTGGCATACATTGTGTGTCTCAAATTCCCTGCCTGCATTGGGTGATGGAATCTTTCTGTGTCCCATTTTACCAACATTTAGGAGCATATTCATAGAATCACAGAACAATCGAGTCATTAAGGTTGGAAAAGATCATCCTCTAAGATCATCCTGTCCAACCATCAGCTCAAGACCTCTGTGCCTACAAATCTATGTCCCCAGTGCCACATGTAAATATTTTTTGAACCCCTCCAGAGACGGAGACTCTACTACTGCCCTGGGGAGCCTCTTCTGATGTCTCACCACCCTGTCAGTAAGGGCATTTTGTTTAATATTCAATCTAAATCTCACCTGGCACAACTTGAGGCCACTGAACCACAGAATCATTTAGGTTGGAAAAGACCTCAAAGCTCATGAATTCCAACCCTTAACCTAACACAATTTCCTACATGGGCTAGCCACTTCTGTCCCGACACTGTGAAAATATTTCCTCTCACAAACATTCTGTTCTCAAAGAAAATAAAAGAGCTTTACTTATTGAAGAACCTCCACCAGCTTCAGCCAAGTAAAAAGGGCAGCAAGTATATTATGGTTGGACTTGATGATCCAGTGGGTCTATTCCAACCTGGTTATTCTGTGATTCTATGGTTCTACTCCTCCAGCTCAAGAGGAGCCTGTATTGTCAATCTTTCTAGGCAGCACTGAACAACGCTAAGATGGATAGGTGTGGAAAATTCTGCATGGACCTAGGTGAGGATGATTCTGCTTGGACATGGACTCAGAACCTCACTGTGATTGTACCAACAGCCACTGCTTCACCCTGACAAGAGCCAACAACATTATTGTGTCATCATTCTCACAGAGAATTCCTTGAAAAACAGAACACACTGAAGAAATTTCCTAGCAGTGTCCCTGCCCATGACAGGGGATTGGAACAGGATGATCTTCAAGGTCCCTTCCAACTCAAACCATTTTATAATTCTATGATCTTAAGGGTTGCTTCCAACCCAAGCCATTCTACAATTCCATGGCACAGGAGCAAAGCATTCAATCCTTCTGTAACCAAGCAGAAGCTGATACCCCTGCTGCCACCTGGGAAGCGCAGGTACAGGTTGTGAGCAGGTAAGCAAGCTCACATGTGCATGTTCTCTTACCCTTGCACCCAGTTTATGAGTCTGGTACAGCCCAAGCTACAAAGCCAAGAAGACTCTCTGGCCGGAGCTTTCTGACTGTTGCCTTTTGAGGTCAGAATTAAGCCCCCACACCTTCCAATAGCTGGAATGTTTCATTCATGGCAGAGAGCATCAGACAAAGGAATTTATATTCAATCACTAGACTAGCAGCCCCAGCACAAGGCTAGGAAGGGCTTCCAATGGAGCCCCTCATTAATAAACACACATGCAGCTCAAACACTGTGGTCCCCCACACAGCTTCTCGCTTAATTTGTCCTTTCACATGTAAATTATGGGTTAGGACCAAATATGTTACAGGAGGAGTGACAACTAAAGCCAAAGCAGAAATATCCTTTCTCTAGGGGAGGAAAATCTTGTTGCTTACTCAAGTACGAGGCTGTGCTGTAGATAATGAAGTTATTTGAAATTACAGTGGTGTAGCTGGAAGCAGGAGGTGAGCACCTATGTGCCTGTGAAATTTGAATCTAACACTCTTAAAAGTGCTTGGAGGTTGGAGAGAGAGCAGGGCATTACAAATAAAGCTGAAAGCTTTATTTCAGCTTTAAGCTGGAAGAGGAGAGATTTAGATGAGATCTTAGGAAAACAATGCTTTCTTGTGAGGGTGGTGAGGCATTGGCACAGGTTGCCCAGAGGAGCTGTGGATCCCTGGAGGTGTTCAAGGAGTATTTCATCCCTGGAGATGTTGAAAGCCAGGTTGGATGAGGCTTTGAGCAACCTGATCCCGTGAGAGATGTCCCTGCAAGTGGCAGGGAGGTTGAAACTGGATGGGCTTTAATTTCCTTCCCAATCCAAACCGCTCTGTGATTCTATGAAATAGTTTCACTGGCTTACGGTGACAACGTGTCCTCAAGTCCTGAGAGCAACCACTTAACTAGATTTCTAATATCCCTGCCAATAAACCTTTGGCATGTGACCCACTACACAGCCTACAATTACTTTCCCAACCACACATATGAAGCATTCATGTTTGTATTTCTCTCCCCATATATACGACGATACCTTTCTTACAAGATTTATTAATATATTTGGCAATGTATTTGCAAAAATTCAGGCAGGTATTTGATGGGCTGATATCATAAAAACACCGTGGAAACTACATCCATTATTCATGAGGCTTGCAACAATATCCTGCCAAAAGGAGCAACTGACAAACAGCAATAAATCTGAAAAGTAGCCATCAAATTAGATTTATAGGCAGAGCTTTTACTCCCTGTGAACACTGCACCATCTAGGCTATTCATGCATTGGCACTCACACCAGCTACTGATCGTACGGATGCCTTTGAAGGGTCTGGAAGAAGCCCTTAACAATTAATGAAGACATTTAGAAGTTGCTTCTCATGAAGACATCCGAAGGGCAAAAGTTAGTCAACCAGAAAGAATTCAAAAAGAAAGGTGTGGGCTTTTTTTTCATAGGATCTTAGTATCGTTGAGGTTGGAAAAGACCTCTAAGCTCATCCAGTTCAACTGCAAGCCCAACATCACTGTGCCTATTAAACCATATCCCCAAGCACCACATCGACACTTTTTTTTTCAACTCGTCCAAGGATGGAAACTCCACCACTGTCCTGGACAGCCTTTTCCAATGCTTCACCACTCTTTCAGCAAAGAAATGATTCTTACTATCCAATTTAAACATCCCCAGCACAATCTGAGACCATTTCCTAGCAGAAATGTCACAAAGAATCAAAATTTCAACTGGGAAAATGAACTTCATATTAACTGAAAGGGTAGAACATCCCAAAGTGACAGATTCATATGGAACAGGGCATATTTATTTTAATTGTTGGTTTGGACATTCTAATCCGGTCATGCTGGGAACTAGATGTACCTGTAATAAGTATCTGCCTTGAACAGAATTCATTCTGAAAACAAGAACAAGAGAAACAAAGCAGAAATAAAATGCTGTCTTCTTTTAAAGGCACACAGCTTGCTAAAATAATCTGTCAAAGTCAAATGGAAATAAACTGATGTCACCATTTAATTCCTTATCTGCTCCAAGAATCCTTCCTTTCTAAAACAGAGAAGAAGATTATCTGAAGAGAAGCATTATGGTAGAGCATTTTCAAAGTTAAATATTTTTAGAACCAGCATTTTATTTAAGGTATAATAATTATACAAGGAAAAACTAGAAAACAAAAAGCAGGAGAATTATTGGAACTAAATTCATTTGCAAACCGCATATGCTCTCTAAAGAAAATGGTTTTCCAATTCTTACCAGAATCATACAATTCTTTGGTTGGAAAAGGATTTTAAGGGGTTAAGGTCAGAGAATGACTGAGTCAAGATTCATTTTATGGATGTGCACAAGTGTGAGCTCAGACTCCAAAATCACAACTCTTGACAGATGTTCTGTGGTTATATTATACGGGAGGGAAGGAATGAAGAGAGAATGGAAAATACTATATTGAAGATGGGATTTGGCATTACTCCAGGGCTCAGTGCTGGGTCCAGCCCTGTTCAATGCCTATATCAACGACCTGGATGAAGGCATCAAGTGCACCCCTAGCAAGTTTGGGTATGGCACTGAGCTGGGTGGAAGTTGGATCTGCTGGAGGGTCGGGAGGCTCCAAAGGGATCTGAACACACTGGAGCACTGGGCAGAGACCAATGGCAGGAGGTTTAACAAGGCCAAATGCTGGGTCCTGCACTTGGGGCACAACCACCCTGTGCAGATACAGACTAGAAGTCTGTCTGGAAAGCTGCCTGGAGGAGAGGGACGTGGGAGTGTTGGTTGACAATGACGGAACATGAGCCAGCAGTGGCCCAGGTGGCAAAGAAGGTCAATGGCATCTTTGTCTGTATCAGATATGGTGTGACAAGCAGGAACAGGGAAGGGATTGTGCCCCTGGACTCAGCACTGGTGAGGCTGCACCTCAAATTCTGTGTTCAATTTTGGACCCCTCACTCCAAGAAAGACATTGAGGTCCTTCAGCATGTCCAGAGAAGAGCAACAAAGCTGGTGAATGGCTGAGGAACGTCTGAGAGAGCTGGGGGTGTTTAGCCTGGAGAAGAGGAGGCTGAGGGGAGACCTCATTGCTCTCTATAACTACCTGAGGGAGCTGGGCTCTTCTCCCAAGTGACAGGGGACAGGACAAGAGGGAATGGCCTCAAGCTCTGCCAGGGGAGCTCTGGGCAACCTGGGCCAGGGCCTCCCCACCCTCACAGCAGGACATTTCTTCCTAAGATCTCATCTCAATTTCCCCTCATGCAGCTGAGAAGCATCCCTTCTCACCTTGTTCCTACATTCCCTGATAAAGAGCCTCTCCCCAGCTTTCCTGGAGACCCCTGCAGTACTGGAAGCCACTCTAAGATCTCCCCAGAATATTCTGTTCTCCAGGATGAGGAACACCAACTCTCTGTGCCTGTCTTCATACGGGAGGTGCTTCAACCCTCATATCATCTTTGTGGTCTCTTCTGGACTTGCTCCAACAGATCCATGTCTTTCTCAATCTGATGACTCTGTAACTACATGCAGTCCTAAAGCACAGGCATGCTCTAGTGGTCTTTGACTGAAACCAAAACCACAAAAGATATATTTCTTGTACATTTTCTTATATTTCTTGATAGGACCAGAGGTGTAGAGGGAGATCATGAATTTAGAGATAACCATAACAGGAAATACAATTCACTTTAATATTATTTTCATTATAATTCAGAACACATTCCTTAATGAAATACATAAATCAGAGACTGTACCTGGCAAAACATATATTTTAAATACAAAACACTAAACAGAACAGGTTTTTAATGTGCTTCAAGATTATTGTCAATAAAGCTACTTGATACCATTTATCAAAATAGATGAGCTCCAGGCAAATAAAGAGCCAAATAATGATGTGACATAATTACTGTTGTCCTATTCAGTTTCTCTAAATGAACCTGCAGAACTTGGCCATTTTACCTCCCTCATCATCTTTACAGCCTTCAGGTAGGTGCAAAGAACACAAAGTTTTGAATATTTCAGCATTTTATTTGTTTCCATTAGCATATATGAAAACCAAGTTTTTCATGTTCTTCCAAAAGCAGTAAAACTACTTTCAGAGGAGCTGGGAGAATAAATAAAGTAAAAAATACCTAATTATTTTTCAGAAAGATTTCCAACTGAAAAATCAGAATGGCACCTTGAGCTTTATCTGGTCATAGAATAATTGAGGTTGGGAAAAACCCTTAAGATCATCAAGTCCAACTGTCAGCCCAACAGCACTGTGCCTAATAAACCATGTCCCCAGGTGCCACAACTATTCATCTTTTGAGCCCCTCCAGGGATTGAGACTCCATCACTGTCCTGGACAGCCTCTGCCAATACTCCACCACTCTTTCAGTAAAGACATTTTTCCTAATATCCAATAAAACGTCCCCTGCTGCAATCTGAGGTCATTTCCTCTGTCCTATCACCTGATACCTGGGAGAAGAGAGCAGGACACACCTCCCTACAACCTCCTTCCAGCTAGTTGTAAACAGTGATGATATCTTCCCTCAACCTCCTCTTTTCTGGGCTAAACAGCCCCAGTTCATAGAATCATAGAATCATAGAATTACCAGGTTGGAAGAGACCCACCAGAACATTGAGTCCAATCATTCCTATCAAACACTAAACCATGCCCCTCAGTACCTCATCCACCCACACCATAAACACCTCCAGGGAAGGTGAATCAACCACCTCCCTGGACAGCATATTCGAATGCCCAATGACCCTTTCTGTGAAAAACTTCCTCCTGATGTCTAGCCTAAATCTCCCCTGGCGGAGCTTGAAGCCATTCCCTCTTGTCCTGTCCCCTGTCACCTGGGAGAAGAGGTCAGCCCCCTCCTCCCCACAACCTCCCCTCAGGTAGTTATAGTTATTATAGTTATTGTAGTTCTCTCATCCACTTTTCATATGACTTGTTCTCCAGCCTCTTCACCATCCTTGTTGCCCTGATGGTTTATAAGCCTGGACAGATAAAAAGATGCACAATTCTACAGAAGAGGAGACTTGGTTTCTGTAGCAACTGATGGAGTTCTAATCAGGCAGTAAACTAGAGTTATCAGGTCAGGTTACGTGTTAAGCTGAAAAACATATGGTTTTGCCAATTAAATCTACATCCCCTCTCCTGCAACTGATATGAGACTTTGGAGAGAGCCATTGTCACTGATAAAGATGAAGGCTTTAATAATTTTAAAGAGAAGAGGGTGAATTAAGAAGCAACATCAGCTTGTCCCATCCATCTGTGCTGCAAGCTGCTGCAGAAACCGAGCAACAATGGCAAAACACAGTGGTAGAAACTGGCTCTCATATGGGTAGCCTTGGAAGAGTGAAGGACAATGAGTATAAGGTAACCAAGATACCCTCTGACCCTGTGCGCGGCATCTGGGTCAGGAACGAAGCCCATGATTAGCCTGTCAGCATGCGCATGGCTGATAAGAAAAGAGATTATATGTGATCTCCATGGTTATTAATCCCGTCACAAAATGAAGGGGTGAAGCTTGTTACACACCAACGGCATTTCAGGAGCGTTGGAACAAAGATGGTCCAGCACTTCTAGGGGTTGCTTATCCAGGAGCACAAAAAGCAATTTCTGCCCTCCAAGCCCTTCACAGCAAGTCGTATTCCTTTAAGATCCCAGTCAAAAGACCAACAATATCCCTAGGCTTTCAAGCAGTGCCATACTAATAACATATTTCTTGTTTCTTTTAAAGGCTCTGCCATCCTCAGAGATTTTCACTTTCACGCTTCCTCTGTATTTTTATCTGAAGCCATTGCTATTGGGATTGCAGTAAAGACCTTTTGTCCTCATTTTGAGAAACACATGGTAACGAAGACAGTCATTTCCCACCACCCCATTCCCACACAGGCGTCTTTCATCTCTGAAAACAAGAGCACATGAGAAAATGAAAAGAGAAGTGTCAATTAGTATTGAGGTCTAAAGGAGCTTTCACAGTTTTAATTACAGGATGCAATCCTCAACTGAGTCAGTGATGGCTGCCCCATACCTGGAAGTGGTCAAAGCCAGGTTGGATGGGGCTTGGAGCAACCTGACCTAGTGGGAGGTGTCCCTGCCCATGGCAGGGGTGGAACTGGACGGATTTTAAGGTCCCTTCCAACCCAAACCATTCTATGATTCTATGATTTAATTCTTGCTGGAATTTATGAGGAAGTGCTCATTTAACAGTTTCCACTGGAGCACTTAAAAATGTGTTATAGGGGTAATTTCATCTAAGTATGAGGCTGCCCAGGGAGGTGGTTGAGTCCCCATCCCTGGAAATGCTTAAAATACTGTTTGATGAGGTTATCAGGGATCTGGTTTAGTTGTGAATAGGTACAGTTGGTCTTGATGATCTCAGAGGTCTTCTCCAACCTAGAGATTCTATAACTCAAAGAAATTCAAGTGCAACAACATCAAAAAGCAGCGTTACCCAAGCAGCCCCTGTTTTTTTGTTTATTGTACCAAGAAGGGGGAATATCTTCCTAATGTACATAACACATCCTACCCACCACTGATTAATTCCACTGTCCCCCTGACTTTATGATAAGCCTTAAAGCAGTCTTGCAATGAAAAGATGATACATTGCACTGCCAAACTCAGAATATTATTTTCTTGGACAAGAAGAAAAAGGTGGGGGAAACAGACAGAAACTTGAGAACATGAAAATGAAAGGTTGGCTATAAGGAAAATGAAAGTATTGGTAGAAAGAAATTTCTATCCACATACAGTATCCTTGAATAACCTTGTTAGAAAAGTGCATAAAATAAGCCAACGTATGTAATCCCGTTACAAACCGTTAGCTTACAGGCTTTATGCAGAGGAACTGCGTAATGAGATTAAGCCGCATAAACAAACATGCCCAGCTGTAGCTTGTAGTTAAAAAGAAATCTAAAACAAAAAGCCCTAAATGGACAAATAACATATTATCTACTTTTAAGTCAAGAGCAATTAAGTAGGAAGATTGTGTGTCTATACAAATGTGTCCTCACTTTCCTGCACATTCTCAAATAGCTTTCCTAGCCTCACTTATTCCTTAATGGTATTTTTATTACGTGTGAGTTATTTAGTTTTTAAAGGTACACAAAGTAGCTAATTGTTCTTAATGAATATTTCCTCTGCACCTAAAAAAGTGATTCGCAGGAAACCCTTAATTTTTGCCTGTTATATAGCATTATATTTCGAGCTGATCAGTAAGGAGTAATTCCTTAATGTCTACAGGAAAGCTGGGAGGGGCTTTTGATTGGGAAGTGCAGGAATAGGATGAAGGGGAACAGTTTTAAGCTGAAGGAGGGGAGATTGAGATGAGATTTTAGGTAGAAATGTTCTCCTGTAAGGGTGGGAAGGCACCAGCAGCAAGACCAGGGGGATGATCCCATGCCGCCTCCTGAGGACTACTCCATGGCTTATCCAAGCCAAGATGCCATTGGCCTCCTTGGCCACCTGGGCCACTTCTGGCTCATGTTCAGCCACTGTTGACCAGCACCTCCAGATCCTTTATAGAAAAGACTTTACAATTTACACATCAAATAAGTTTATAAATGTGTTCCACATCTTCCTAAGTTACTCAAAATCTCAGTACTCATTGAATTCATCCCTATGAACACCTTCACCTGCTAAATTTTTAAACAGTATTACCCTCTTTAAAGCTGTAATGATGCTAAAAACATCATTGGCTTCCCTGCTATGACAGTAGGGAACAAAATCAAACACAATTATGCAAAAAGTAATCAAATGCTGATTCTGTACAGCAGAAGAAATCTGGGATGACTGATCCAGAGAAATCAGCTTTCAACAGAAATTGGTGCTCAGAAATTGCCCCATTTACCTCACCTTCTTTCATTTGTCTACAGTGGAAGAAAGATTTTCAAAAGGTTGGAACCTTTCCCTGCCAAGTGTGCTGTTCTCTTAAAGCCTTGATATTTCTGAACTGAGAATTGATGTTTCAGCAGTGTTTGGGCTACATTATATTTTCATGAAAGGTGTTGTCAGGCAGGTGGAAATCTGACATTTAAGTGACATTTTCTACTGAGTAAGATGGGTTTCATCCCTTTATTTAGCTGTTCTAATTTAAGCTTGCGTCTGAGACAGTGGTATCCTCCCCTTGGATGCTAGTGCAGCTGAGGGGTTCCCTCACCGAGCACGTAGATCCTAAGTTGGTACAACTCTTAATGGAGAGCTCTGCAAGAACTTTGGTTTTGTAAAAGCTGCTCAGACCTCATATATAAACTGTTTATACTTCTATATTTGTTAGGAATTATACTAACCTCTTTTTAAACCAGTTTCTTTTCTGCTACTAGAACAAATACAGCTCTGTAACAAGCTCAGTGGCAAAAGAGAAGAGCGTCAAGGGTGTAGGAGGAAAGGAACAAGGGAAAACTGAAAACATTTGAGTAAAAGCAGTGATCTATTCTGCACTGAATAGAACTACTTATATGAAAAAGGAAGTGTCAAGAAAGCAAAAATAACCCTCTCAAAATACCATACTTAGGAATTATTTGCCCATTCAACCATCTTTGAAAGCAGTAAATTGTATTAGAGGAGTCTGAAGATGAGATTATGGTCTCACATAGTACTTTTGCTTATAAAATGCCGTGATAACCATTTTTGAGCAGTTCCAACTACCACACTGTTATCAGCATACTTACAAGTTGCAGCAAGGTGAGCACCCACAGATGAAGAAAGGGCCCTCTTGTGCCTCATGGTGTTCCGTAACATGGCTGAGAAACACCATGAAGTGATAGGATGAGAGAATATTGTGCCAGAATATTGTGCCAGAATATTGTGCCTCAAGTTGTGCCAGGGTGGGTACAGATTATGTATCAGGAAAAAAATTCTTCACTTAAAGGGTTCTCAGGCACTGGAAGCGGGTGAGTTACGAACCGCAGAGGCATTTATGAAACATGGGTAAACATGGTGCTCAGGGATATGGTTTAGCAGTGGATAGATATGGTTGGACTCAATGTTCTTGGAGGTCTCAGGCAAATACATACGACAGGCACTAGGGAAATATTAAACATAATTTGCAGATTGACTTGAGTTGGAATCAACCTTAAAGCCCATCCTGTCCCATGCCTGCCATGGGCAGGGACACTTCCCACTGGATCAGGGGATCCAAGCCCCATCCAACCTGGCCTTGAACACCTCCAGGGATGGGGCAGCCAGGAGAGCTCTGGGTAATCTGGGCCAGGACCTCCCCATCCTCACAGCAAAACATTTCTTCCAAAGACCCCATCTCAATCTCCCTTCTTTCAGCTTAACAAGAACCACCTCTACCTCTTATTGACCTGTAGAGATCTGCTGTACTCACAGTGAATATCCAATTAAAAATATTGCATAATCCACGCTAACACAACAGATGTGGATGTATAATCTGCTATAGAAATGCAATTGTGATAGCGAAACTTTCATCTACCTTGTAATCAAGGCAGAGAGAGTAGCTGTGGTATTGAACTAGGCCTAAAATTAATGACTGAAGTTCTGGAACGAGCGCCAACTTTAGAAGGTCAGACTCCCTGGGTTGTCTTTTTCCAGAGCCACTACCTGGGGGCACACTGACATTTTGCAATCAGCAGTGGTGGAGTCGCAGTCCCATGATGCACCAGCCTGTGACTCAGCACACTGGGAATCAAAGAACACACCAGGCACTGCCCTTCCAGTGTCCTTATAGCTTCTAAAGAAGTCATGTGCAAAATGACCTGAAACATCACACTGGTCACTTAAGAATTCACCAGAGTGTCAAGGGAGGGAATTCTCTACCTCTGCTCCCCTCTGGTGAGACCTCATGTGGATCTCAGCATTCAGTTCTGGAGTCCTCAGCCCATCAAGGACATGCATCTCGTGGAGTGAGTCCAGAGGCGTCCACAGAGATGATCCAAGGGCTGGAGCACCTCCCATAGAAGGACAGGCTGAGAGAGTTGGGGTTGTTCAGACTGGAAAAGAGAAGGCTGAGGTGAGACCTTAAAGCAGCTTCCAGGGCTGAAAGGGGCTCCAGGAAAGCTGGGGAGGGACCCTTGATCAAGTTGTGCAGAGATAGGATGAGGGGGAACAGTTTGAGCTGCAAGAGGGGAGACTGAGATGAGGTCTTAGGAAGAAATGTTCTCCTGTGAGGGTGGGGAGACCCTGGCCCAGGTTTCCCAGAGCAGTGGTGGCTGCCCCATCCCTGGAGGGGTTCAAGGCCTGGTTGGATGCGCCTTGGAGGAACCGGATCCAGTGGGAGGTGTCCCTGCCCATGGAAGGGGTTGGAACTGGATGGGCTTTGAGATCCCTTTCAGTCCAAACCATTCTATGATTCTATGTTAGTTGACCTCTAAATCAACAGTATTAAATCTAATATCAACTCCCACTCAAGTGAGGACTACAAGAAACCCCACTAAATTAAACACTCTAGTTACTCTGATCTGAATGTGGCCCATAAACACAACAGGTGAAAGCACCCGGCAATTCCACCACAGAGATGGTGCACAAGCAGCTTTAATCGTTATTTGATTCATGGGAGCATTGTGCGGATCAACTTGTCTGCATTGCAGCCAAGATAATCCTTCATTTGAGCTGCTTATCTGAGATCCACCCTGCTGTTTGGATAGGAGGATTTAGCTCTTAAGGGACCATTCTTCATGATCCTGAGCCACTCCTGACAGATACTCAGCCTCCTCAGCTCTCCACACAATCAGCAGCACCGGGACCACTTGGAGTTGTGCACAGGCAAGGATGAGGTACCCCAGTTGTCTGGGGTTCATGGTTGCTCGGAAGAGTCATTTACCTAACCCTCAGCTCTGCTAATGGAGAAATGGCTTTATTTTTTAATTACTTTATTCTTATAATCTAATAAAATAACAAAGTTAAAGGTATTTTCTCATAATTATATAAAAACATGGTTTTCCATTACCCCAATGTTTCTTAAAGACGTACCAAAATAAAGGAAATTAGTGTCTGAATCCCAGCTGCCCAAGGAGGTGGTGGAGTCTCCATCCCTAGAGTTATATAAAGGACTGGTGAATGAAATGCTTAGAGATTTGATTTAGAAGTGGACAGGGACAGCTGGGCTTGAAGATCACAAATTCTTTTCCAACCTAGGGATTTTGTTATTCTCTCTTTCCATAGTATAAGGAGGTGAAAGCTCAGCATTTTCAGTAAACTCTCCCCTCTTTTTAAAGTCTTTCATGAATTCTGATGAGTTCTAATAAATAGCCTTTAAAAAAAACAACCCAGGATTTCTTCCTTTCTTCCTGACCCACCCCTGAAGGTGTTAAAGGCCACGTTGGATGATGCTTGGAGCAGGGAGTGGAACTGGATGGGCTTTGAGGTCCCTTCCAACCCAAATCATTCTAGGATTCTATGATCTTTAAGGTGCCTTCCAACACAAACCATTCTACGATCTTTAAGGTCCCTTGCAACCCAACCCATTCCATAACCCTATGATTTACCACCTAGTATATTCCATTTTGAGTTTTTTTTAACTAGCACATAAGAGAACTAAGCAATCAACTCCCAACTTCCCTTATGCCCAGCAGTATTTAATAACTGTCATATGATGTTGGTTTTAAGCAATAAGATACTGGTGTCTTTATATGTAATTTATGTAATTGCCTATATCAGTAAAATATTAAGTAAAGCAATGTACAGCCTTGAACTTAACACAAATGCTTTTACTAGTCATTGAACTCATGTAATTTATTGCATGTTGCCACAGCATAAGCAAACGTGCATCCCCTGAAAAAGAATAATATAGAAAATTTGCTCCAATTATAAAAATGCCCTGGAAGTTCAATTCTCAGGACCGATTACTTAATCTTTCTTTCAAGACAAACTCTGCAGTGTAATTTGCAGTACCAGCTCCCAATGGAGTAGAGGTTAATGAGTAACTCCTAGAATACAAGACAGATCCCAGAGCCCTGGATGACCTCGGTGGAAGGTATGGATGTTAAGCAAATCTCTCATACAGGCTCATACTCTGTTATTGCAAATGCATGTAAGTAGTCATGATAATACTTCTTCACAGACTACCAAAACCTCGGCACCATCGGCATTCCGTGTTTCGGTACCTGTCCTGTATCTGCCTCTTGCAATTGTGGTTTTGAGAATAGAAGCTATGGTCAGGCAGCTGAAGGATGTTTTGAAGACTCAGCTGGTTAATCCCTGAATTTTAATGACAATTATGGAGTCAATGACATCCCACAGCCTGAAGTAGCATACATCTAAAGTCAATGACGGATGATCAGATTTGGATGGTTCACCTACTTGCCTACCGTACATTAGAATGATAGAATGGTTTGGGTTGGAAGGGTTAGTAGACCCCATCCAGTTTCAACCCCCTTGCTATGGGCAGAGACACCTCCCACTGGATCAAGTTCCTCAAAGCCCCATCCAATCTGGTTTTGAAAACTTCCAGGGATGGGGCAGCCGCAGCTTCTCTGGGCAAATATATTGAAGCAACAGAAACAACCTGGCCATTGATGTCAGTTCCAGATATCTCAGAACATCCAAAGACATCTTTTATTGTTGTCTCCGTGCTAGATGATCATGAACAATCCACTTCAAACCTCTGGAGGAGCCTGTTCATCTTTAAAACAGAGATAAATTACAGTGGAACCCCGGGCAAAGTGATTAAGGATTTACATTAGAACACTAGTAAATAAAATATCTACAGTTACCAGAACCCCACTGGTATTTAATAAACTGCAACCAGCCACAAAAACTAGGCTGCAGAGACATGTAGAACACTGGATTGAACTTTTGAAATGAGGAAATTACGAAGAGAAAAATTTGAAGAGCATTCAGTATTTCCATATGACATTAAAAGCAAAATTAACATGATCTTCTTGGACACGTTGCCTTAGCTACATTTCCAGAACTGGTAAGACGTTTGAAATAAGGGATACTGAGAAGTAAAGGGAGCCTATGCCAACCAACACAGAGTCTCTGGAATTACAAATAAATGAGACAATGAATTCCACAGCATAGAAAACAAAAGAAGAGGCACCGCAGTAGTTGAATTAGGATTCTGTTGAGGGGCTGTCATATATCCTGTACTATTTTGGCAAGGAGGGAGCGGGGTGTGGTTGACATGACAGAGGAAAAATGTGCTCAGATTTTAACAGAGATAAACCATTGACACCAACATTCTGCCTCTGCTCTCAGGCACGCAGTTTTGTTCTGTGCTTTTGATCATCAGACGGCTGTGCAGGTTTGGTAGATTTAAACACCCCTGGGGGCTTTAAACACTGTGCCTGAGCACCACATAATGCTGATCAAAACTTCACTGGAGTCCCGTCCTAATCGATATTAAATGTGGTTTAATTAATTAGAATACCTGAAGCATAATTACAGTTCTGTTTTGGTTTTTTTTTCCATATAAGGCATGTTTTACATGCACAGGTTCTGCATAAAGCACAGTCATCACAATTGGTGTGACAAACTGCTACAAGACCCACAGGCAGCCTTTTTGTAATTTCCAGAAGACAGGTGCCCTGACCTCAGATGGCAACCTTTATCATTACCACGGAGAAGACCCAAGCAACTATATTGATCGGGTTCCTGAAGGATACCGCAGCAGGATGGAGTGCTGGATTAAAATTTAACTACTCCCATTATCCCTAATCAATGATGTCTTTAATCATGTAACATTCGTTGTATGACATCCAAAATCAAGTCAAGACATGGCAATGAAAGATTTGGAGTGAGAAAGCAAATGAGGATCTGACAGAGAAGAGCCAGACAGCAGTCAGGTAAAAATAGAGAGAATTGTGAATAAAATGTGTATTATAGAAATGTCAATATGCATTGCTTCAGGCTGGTGGCTCTGGACAGTTTCAAAGCTGCTTTATGGTATTTCATCCATCTGCTATTGAGTTGGGCTCATAATTACTTGGGTCCTATATTTATTATGTACTTTCATTGTCCCAAGCTACTCATTTCAGTAATACCTGAAAAAGTAAAAAGCAGTAAAGAGTTTAACTTCTTCATGTCATGATTTAAGATTATGGTTTCTTTCTAGCTGGAAGGAGACTACACTTACACACTGTCATGAGTTACCAAGAGGGAAGTTTTCTTGAAGAATCCAATGACAAATTAATTTGCCAGTCACAAGTGGTGTCCCCAGGGTTCAGTTTTGGGGCCAGTTCTGTTTAACACATTTGTCCATGATCTGGACAAAGAGACTGAGTGCACCCTCAGTCAGTCTGCAGGTGACACCAAGCCGGGAGGAACTGGGGATCTGCTGGTGGGTAAAGGAGGCTCTACAGAGGGAACTGGTCAGGTTGGAATGATGAGCTGAGGCCAAGAGAATTCAAGCTGAGGTTCAACAAAGCTGGAGAACAAGAAGCGGCTGAGAGAGCTGGAGTTGTTTAGCCTGGAGAAGAGAAGGCTGAGGGGAGACCTTATTGCTCTCTACAACTACCTGAGGGGAGGTTGTGGAGAGGAGGGAGCTGGGCTCTTCTCCCAAGTGACAGGGGACAGGACAAGGGGCAATGGCCTCGAGCTTCACCAGGGAAGATTCAGGCTAGATATCAGAAAGAAATTTTTCACAGAAAGGGTCATCAGGCACTGTCAGAGGATGTTCAGGGAGATTGTGGAGTCATTGTCCCTGGAGGTGTTTAAACGGGTAGATGAGGTGCTGGGGGACATGGTTTAGGGGCAGATAGTTCTGGTTGGACTCGATGATCCAAGAGGTCTTTCCTAATCTGATGACTTTATGATTCTGTGATTCTAAGGCTAAGTGCTGGGTCCTGCACTTGGGTCACAAGAACCCTGTGCAGCTTCAGGCTTGGGGAAAGGTGGCTGGAAAGCTGCCCAGAGGAGAAGGACCCGGGGGTGCTGGTCAATAGCACCTTGAATCATCTTCATGCACATATCTCACTGGTTTGGAAGGAAAAAATGTGCACGTTTTATACTCATACCTTTGTTTCATTTTGTCCTGAACTGGAGGATAGTGAGATCTGGGTCAAATTGACCACTACCACAAACAAACTGAGAGATGCCCCTTGGATCTGAGCTCAAGAACTTCATTACGCTTCACGAAAACCAATTCAGTTCCATCATCTAAATTGCCCTGCACTGTGCCAGGAGGGCATGCTGTGTTATTGCCTCCACACTGGTAATATGAAACAGTATGTTTAATTAAATAAGTTATAAGATATTGACGTGGGGAGAGGGAACAGGATTTTCACTTGTTATGGTCAACAAATTAAATTCTATTCCCAGTCACGCCATTGCAATTTGTTTTAATTTCCAGTCAATGAGGCAAATATCCAACTTTACCCCATGGAAAGAGATAATGTTTAGTGTAAGTGAGCGCAAAATATACCCCTGAGGGTTTATTACAGACCAACAAAGCTGCAAGAGCAGAATTTGATCACTGTCTTGTCTCTTACTCCACAATACCCCAGCTATGCCAGTTATTTCAGAAACTCCAGCCAGGAGGTTTTATAACATTCTTCCCCCATTTATAAAATCCTGAGCTGTGTTTGCCAGCAAGGAGGATCACAGAGAAAAGATGGAGTAAACATCCTAATTGGTGCGATAACATATTTTCTGCATTGTGAGAAGTGACAGCCGTAATATTGACCGATCGCTGCCAGCCGACAGCGAAATGTCAAGACAGGGTTGGAACAATATTCTTCGTAATGAACCAACTCTGAATACAAAGTCAAGCAGGGGAAGCAGAAATCAAGTGAGAATGAAAAGGTATAAACACTTCTGATTAGGAGCCAATAGCACCAGCTGGAACAGGCAATGAAACAGTTCTGTTGGAGCAGAGGGGTCGGTGCAACCGGTGACAGGCTTGGCAAACCCAACCTTGTTAGCAGTGAGATGAAACCTCATTTGCGTACAAATTTCAGAGGATGTTTCTCAGGCAGCCACAGAAAATTGATGTTAGTATATGAAATTGTGTTTCGCCCCAACTTCCTGGCACCCAGCTCCAAAACATCCAAACGAGCCACAGCCGTGTTGATGATGGTGACAATCAGCCAGCAAAACACATGGGAGATGCAGATGCTCAAAGGCCCTCACAGTAAAACCAGATTGAGGACTGTAGACAGGCTGAGAGAGTTGGGATTTTTCAGCCTGGAGAGGAGAAGGCTCTGGGGAGACCCAAGAGCAGCTTCATGTGCTGAAAGGGGCTCCAGGCAAAGTGGGGAAGGGCTTTTTACAAGGACCTGGCGTGACAGGATAAAGAGGAAGGGCTTTAAATCAGAAGAGGGATGACAGTGATTAGATACGAGGAAGAAATTCTTCATGTTGAGGATAGGGAGGCCCTGGCCCAGGTTGCTCAGGCAGTGGTGGCAGCCCCGTCCCTTGAAATTTTGGAGGCCAGGTTGGATGGGTCCTGGAGCCCCTGATACAGTGGGAAGTGTCCCTGCCCATGGCAGGGTGATTGAACTTGATTATCTTTAAGGGCTCTTTCAACCCAAACCACTCTGTGATTCTATGAATCATCATCAGAATTGTCAGTCAGTTGACAGTGTTACTTCCAGAAACTCTTCTCTATTAGGACTTAATTACAGACAGTTAAAAAATTAACCTCATAAATATTATAATATCTGAATGGCATCTCTCTATAGAAAGTGCTGTGTCAAGATCTAATTTTGAAAATAAATGCTCATTTCTGGTCTCCCAAGTGCTCTCTTCAGCATCCCAGCTCAAACTCTGTGAGGCATTTGTACTTCAAAGCTAAAATTCCATGCAGAATTTTAACAAATAAGCATGCCGGAATTAAAGGAATGTTTTCCAGTGAAATGACTGCGAACTAACAGCCATCCAGTTCTTCATATTACTGCACTATCAAATGAAGCAAAATTGGTCTCCACAGTCTCTGTGGAGGCTTTCATCGACTTTCATCAACTTCAATTTGGGTCGTGAACTGCAGTCAATGGGCAGATCCTCAACTGAGATATACAGGGAGAACTCTGTTGCATATCAGTTATTAAAAAGCACTTGGAGATCTACAAATTAAACAGTTACAGACTGTTATTGGCATGAAATGCACCAAATATTGCAGGACTGGAGGAGAATAACAAGAAGTTGGGGGTTTTCCAAAGATATGGAATGATCTATGCTTTGATGAGCCCTTTTTTTGCCTTTTGTTGTCTCTTATCTTCAACAAACTCAAAAGGGACTGTCAGCCGACCTTTAAGCCATGCAACACAAGGAACCCCATGTCTACCACAGGAACGTTTGTGGGTTTTGTCAGTCCCTTTTTGGCATTTTTCTCTTTCTTTTCTCAAGTTATATCACCT
Organism: Piaya cayana; assembly: GCA_013389865.1. Lineage (NCBI taxonomy): Eukaryota > Metazoa > Chordata > Aves > Cuculiformes > Coccyzidae > Piaya > Piaya cayana. Next base: position 8,239 of record WAAB01000937.1, on the reverse strand, counting down.
ATCTATCACACGTCACTGCAATCAGGGAGCTGTAGACAGTGATAAGGTCTCCCCTCAGCCTCTTCACCAGCCTAAACAGCCAGAGGTCCCTCATCTGCTCCTTGCAAGACTTGTTCTCCAGCCCCTTCACCAGTTTGTTCTTCTCTGGATGTGCTCAAGGATCTCAATGTCTTTCTCAGATTGAGAAGTACAAAACTGCACACAGGATTTGAGGTGCAGCCTCACCACTGCTGAGTACAGAGGGAGAATAACCTCCCTGGACCTGCTGGTCACACCGTTTCTGATCCAAGCCAAGATGCTGTTGGCCTTCTTGGCCACTTGGGCCGCTGCTGGCTCATGTTCAGTCACTGTCAACCAACACCCCCAGGTCCCTCTCCTCCAGGCAGCTTTCCAGCCAGACTTCTCCTAGTCTGTATCTGCACAGGGTTGTTGTGCCCCAAGTGCAGGACCCAGCATTTGGCCTTGTTAAGCCTCCTGCCGTTTGTCTCTGCCCAGCAGTCCAGACTGTTCAGATCCCTTTGGAGCCTCCCTACCCTCTAGCAGAGCCACACTTCCACCCATCTCAGTGTCACCCCCAAACTTGCTAAGGGTGCACTTGATGCCTTCATCCAGGTCATTGATAAAGACATTGGATGGGGCTGGACCCAGCACTGAGCCCTGGGGTCTCCACTTGGAACTGGCCTCATCTCTAAATTAACATAATGAGGATGAGAAGAGAGTTGATTATTTCCCTTACTTCAGCTATGAGAAGTGAAGAACAGGAGATGGATGAGTTGTTTGGTGTCACTGTGGAAAAGCTTGTAGCTGCATTTAATCCTTTTAGCCAGAGGGTAGGGTTTCCTCGTGCAGCTGCACTTCTTTGTGGGTATTTATTGACTGATTCAAAATTATTTAAGAATCTCACTGGAATAAATGGAAAGGTATTTACTTCCCTGTCTGGAGAATAAGCCACCAAGCCTTCATTTCTCTAATAAACTGCACATTACGTTTTTTCTTAATCCTTGCTCCAATCAATTAATCTTAGTATCCTGATTAAAATGCATCTCCTTTCATTTATCCTGGTCTGAATGTCCCCTGTGTTTTCATCCAGGCAGGTGGAGTCTGAATCCTTGCTTGTCTGCATTCACTGTGAACCACTTAATGGCTTTAAATTGGAAGGGGGGAGAGCTAGATTAGATATTAGGAAGAAGTTCTTCATGATGAGGGTAGAACTGGATGGGATTTAATGTCTCTTCCAACACAAACCGTTCTATGATTCTGTGATTCTATGATTCTATGTTTATTTTCTGGGTGCAGAGGCTTTTTTGTCATCCCATCATCTTGATGGGTAACTAGAGAGATGCTTATTCTAGTGGTGTTCCACCTTGTGTCTCATACACTGGGTATGGTTTGATTTAGAGGTCTGAATTCTGAAAATCTGTTTTTCCCTTCAGTGCAGTTTTCCAGCCTCACATAGCCCTGTTGTACCTTGGATGGGAGTTTGCACATTGAAGGTTTTCTGGATGAAGATTCACAACGTAAAGCATTATTTTATATAAAAAATATTTAGACAAAAGGTTTGAGATCTATCTTTTTGAACTACTTTCAGAAGAAAGTGAATGAGGTGCTACACTTTTAGATGGTCCACAGGGCTCCTAAGAGCAAACAACCTTCCCATTCTAGTGTTTTCAGTAAGAATATGTAAACACTAGCTTAGAAATCTAAGTTTTTCTACCCAAGAGGATCTCTGTCTTCACTGACTACATGGTCTGTGTGAAACAGCATGACTCATTTATATTTATTTTTCCTAGAAGTCCTAGGAAAGTGGAAATAAGCATGGGAAGAAATCTCTGCCATGAGGCTACAAAAACAGTTTTGCCAGTAAGTAAACTCATAAAATCACAGAATGGTTTGGATTGGAAGGGACCTCAAAGCCCATCCAGTCACACCCCTGCCATGGGCAGGGACACCTCCCACTGGATCAGGTGGCTCAAAATTCCATCCAACCTGGCCTCAAACCCCTCCAGCGATGGGGCAGCCAACCTGGGCCAGGGCCTCTCTACCCTCACAGGAAAATGTTTTTTAATAATATCTCATTTCAATCTCCTCTCTTGCACGCCCCTCATCCTATCCCTGTACTCCCTGCTCAAGAGTTCTCGGTTCATCCTCGTGATCTCCTCTGGACCCATTGCAAAAGTTCCATCTCCTTCTTATGTTGGAGACTCCAGAACTGGACACAGGACTCCAGGTGGGACACAGTACCCCATGTGGAAGGTTTTTAAAAGATTAAGAACCACCGTAGTCTCCCTCTTTAACAGATTTGTTCTGTCTGGTCACCAGCACTCCAATTTCCTTGCTAAAAGATTCAGCAAATTTCTATTTGCTCTGCCATTTATGCCACTAGGCAAATATTATGAAATGGTTTAGTGCCACATGCGAGCTTCCTAATGCTTTTCCTGTCTTCTCTGAGATAGTCTTTAATTAGTCAATAATTGCCTGAAGGCACCAATTGATTGGCATTATTAACAGGGGAAAATGAAAATGGCCCTTTTATTTCAGAGCTGTATTTAAGGTTACAGTAGGATTTTAGCAGCGTATCATTAAGTAGAACAGAGCAAAGTGGTGTACAAAGCACATTTACGAAGCATGACTAAACACCAGGCAATCCGGCTTCACTTTTCAGATTAGGACAGTGACAAGTTGTAAATGAGGATTATGCATGTGCAGTTCTAGGAAACACTGGAATACTGTATCCCATATTGCCTTGCTCATAAATACCCCCATGATCCTGCAGAACCTGACAAGCAGCTGCAATCACTCAGCAGGTTTTTGGTGTCACTTCTGGAGAGATTTATGCTCTCTTTAAGCTCTAGAATGCTATATATTCGTTTGATAGGAGCAGAAATAGGTTTCTTCTGTGGTTCTGTTCCTGTGAATTCATTTCTCTTGTGTCAAGGCCTAATGAAAAACATTTTAAGCTGATATTTCAGGAGACTTCAGGCCACATTCATTTTCCAAATCTACACTTCTCTTCCTTTTATTTCCTCCTCTTTCTTTTTCCAGTTGGGATTTTTTCTGTTTTGCTTCCTGTGGAAAACACAGTAGCGGATTTTACACCAGCCACTGGCAGCAGACACTGCCTTTTATTTTTAAAGATCAAGATCTTGCTGATTGATTCTGTACTGATAGAACAGGTTTAGAGGAGCACCTCTGCTTTGAGGACAGACTGAGAGTTTTTCAGCATAGTGAAGAGAAGGCTCTGGGGAGACTTTAGAGCAGCTTTCAGTGCTGGGGAGGGACTATTTCCAAGGGCCTGGAGTGATGGGGTGAAGGGGAATGGCTTTAAATTGGAGAGGGGAAGATATAGATCAGACATCAGGATGAAATTCTTTATGCAGAGGGAGAGGAGGTCCTGGCCCAGGTTGCTCAGAGCAGTGGTGGCTGCCTCATCCCTGGAGAGGTTCAAGGCCAGGTTGAATGGGGCTTGGAGCCCCTGATCCAGTGGGAGGTGCCCCTGCCCATGGCCAGGTTGGGACTGGATGGGCTTTAAAGTCCATGTTTTTAAAGGAAAGAAAAACCATTGCAGATCAGACTACAACTTCATTCACGGAACCACTTTCATGTGCCTTAATGTTCCGCTTTTCATGATGGGTCTTTTCTTTCCCACCTGGTGATTCTGTGTGTTTCTATGTGTGATTACTGGCAGCATGAACAGATTGGGCAGAACATCTTCTTTTATGTAAGTGGCCAAAAGGCACTGAGGACCAACACCCATCTTGTGGTATGTTCAGCAGATTTATCCCCATACAAATACCTCATTTGACCTCATTGCTCTCTACAACTACCTGAAAGGAGGTTGTGGAGAGGAGGGAGCTGGCCTCTTCTCCCAAGTGACAGGGGACAGGAAAAGAGGGAATGGCCTCAAGCTCCACCAGGGGAGATTTAGGCTAGAGATTAGGAGGAAGTTTATTACAGAAAGGGTCATTAGGCATTGGAATATGCTGCCCAGGG
>WAAB01000936.1:8986-40096 GCA_013389865.1 Piaya cayana | reverse complement strand
CCTGGTAGTTCTATGATTCTAAACAGCATGCCCTTTGTGAGACTCAGAACAGATGGGAATCTAGCTCTGCCTCCAGTGCTATAAAACAATCTGGTGTTGGAGTAAGCATTGAGTATTGAGTCACTGCTGATTCCAGCAGGTGTCACAGTGTCCAGGTAATTCCAGGTGAGTTTAACATACCTGAATTGACTGAGTCATGCTGGTGCTGTGTTGCAAGACAGCAAGCCAGATACAGCTGGGACAGGTTGTAAACAGCATAGATTAAGTAATGAGCAAGTACTGTGTTAGATCCTATACTCACCAGTCACATGCTGTTGCAAAGATGACTATTGCCAGAGATGAATTTAGATAACAAAAGGGGATGTATGTGTGTGCTTGGCAGGGGTAGTTGGAAATCTATGGCTGAATATAGGCTTACTAATAAGGTAATGGACATATCAGCATTGCTATGGATGAGAAGCAAGGCCATGAAGTGGTCAAGAGTTGAGTCCCTTAGCACGTCCAATGTGAAACAGACATTTCCAGAAGCCTGAGCAGACCCAGCTGTGCTAATTATTCATGGCATTAATGCATGCTTTTTCTTCCTTTCAATCTGCCTCCTGCGTATTTATTAAACACTGCAATCACAGTAAACCTTCTGATTGGGAATAGCTTTATCAAAGTGATGAAATTATCAGAGAAAAGATTCAGGAGTAGCAAAGGAGCATTGTAGTGAATGACAACCACAGACTGTTCCAATAGCTTATGAATTTGGCAAAGTATTTGTGGGTCCTTCTCTTATGAAGTTCAATTAAAATTTCTAGCTGTATTGTAAACATCATTTTCCATATAACTTTTCCACACAATGTCCGGAGTAGTCTCTTGATACAAAATATCAATTTGATTTTCCTCAGGAGATTAGTTCTCCGTTTGCAATGCAAATATTTTCAAGTGTACTAAACACTTCAAATAGCACCTCAATACAGCGACTAAACTATTTGCATGCAAAATTAGCCAAAGTAAGCAGACTGGCACAAGCTTATGCTTCTACCATATGTGCTAAAGAATTTGAGCCAGGAAACTAGCAGTATCTGGATACTGTTTACAATTTAAATTTGATTTCCCATTATTATTTAAAACAGAAAATGAATAAAAACCTTTCATTAAAATTAATGCTATATGTGACGTTAAGTTTACCCCAAAATTATTTCATTATACTTCTTCCAATTAGAAACACTGTCCAGAAAGTGCAGAGTTTTCTCATTACAACTGTGTGTGGGGGTTAAATTATTTTTTCAGTGTTTCTGCTTTTTAGGTACTTCTTAGATACTTTTAAAAAAAATCTGAAAGCCCTATCTTGTTTCTTTTAGATTATAGTGCATATGTGGCTTCATCTTACCTCTTGCATGCTGTGTATTGTAGTTTGTCACTGAACTCTGTAGTATGGCAGTGACAAAACAATTATTTTTTTGCCTGTGTAGGGATTTATTGTCTGTCATGGTCTGTTTGCATCACTGTTAAGTTTGCAGGAATTCTATGGATTTTGGATGAGCTGCTGTGGTTTTGTATTGACAAAACTGAAAAAAAAATAATTACATCTGCTATATCTATCTCTGAAATAGCAGAAAGTGAAAAGCACAGTTTTGTTCTTCAAAAGTTCATAAAAACACCAGTTTCCAGAAACAACAATCAACACAACATAGAATGGGGGATGGAGGGAGGTAGGGGATTTTGCCTACCATTCCAGCTGCACTCACATACGTGATGGACTTTTGCCTGCAGCACCTGTTGACAAAACTCAGACTGGTAGCAGTAGCCACTTCTAGTGCTAGTGCTATGATGGCCTGACAGAATGTGAGTCATCTGCCAAGGGAATCCCGGCTGGTGTAGCTGTGCTGTGCTGCCCACTCTACCCACCCAAAGCAGTAGGGAGAATTTAACCGAAGCCAGCTTTGTGCCTACATGTAAGTGCTGGAAATGGAAATCACAGATATAATTTATCTAGCTTCAAGAACCCCTTCCCTGAGGAGCAGGGATGTTTAATAACATATCCCTCACCTCAGTGCTAGTTCTTGTCTCAGTAAGTTTTTTCAGGTAATTCCTATACTTAGCATTTGAATCATTTTTTGTTAGAAGAAATAGCTCACCAAGGACCTAAAGGTGTCACATAAGATGAAATCAAAGCAAAATATAAGGGATGTGCCTTCAAAATAAGTTTTGAACTCTAGAAGAAAAAAAAAAAATTCAGACCAAAGTTTACTCAGTTTATTTTTTTCCTAATTTTTAAGTCTTGCTTTAAATGAGTCTAACAGAGTGGTAAACAAATTCTATAGTATAACTGGGAGAGAGTAGCTATCAACACAAGGTATTTCTTCCCCTCTGGAGCAGCAGAGGTGCTAAATCTAGCATTCAGTTTACTCACAGAAGAAAAGTACAAGGAGCTAGCACTTGCTCTAGCACCAGCATCCCAAGTTAGTAGATGTTATTCTCAGAAAGAAAAGTGAACAGAAATACTAGGTTTTCTTTCTCTCCTAATGAACTCTGAATGTAAAAAGAGAAATTTCTTGGCTAACACAAAACTGATACATTCTATGTCCCCTTCGGAATAGTGAAGTGAACTAAGGGATTTATTTTTTTATTATTTTGCTGTTTTTCAAGATAAAACTGGTCAAAATTGATCTCACAACAACTAGGGCATAAAAGTATACCCATATGCTTATCCAATGTATGCTACTATAATTCAAAATGGCTTATCCCCATGCCTCTCTTCCTTGAAATACTTACAATATGTCACATGCCCAAACCAAGAAAAAACAGTTTTAGGTTCGACTCTGTCTTCCTAAAAATCAACACATTTGCTTTGTTTGCAGCCCCAGAAATGCTGAACAAATGTCTCCACTCATGAACTCTTTCTTTCCTGAGAAATTTCACTGAAAGAGCCAACATTTTTGTTGTGCTGACTTTCCAAAAACATCCCACAAAAGTACTCAAAATTTGTGGTTGTGTAGAAAGTTTAGTGGAAATTCTTCGTGTTGCATGTCTAACCCTGTGTGCATTTTAAACAGTGGTTTGATTTCAAACGTTGAATTAATTAAGTGGCAAAATCCAGCCAAGTCAAGCCTCCTTCAAAAAGGCATGACAACACCTCCCTCTACTGTCTGCGGGTAGAGGCAGCAGAGGCTAGGCGCTCCTGAAGGGAAAGCATGGGGTTTCATCATATGATACTCTGAAAGTGGATGGCATTAGGCTGTGCATTGTCATCAGCCTTCCATTTGAGCAGTTTCCCTGTTCACACACCGTGGGGGGTAACCCATTAAGTGGAAGCACTTTCCTTTTGAGTCTTCTTGCTAGGGCTGCGCATTGCTGAACACCCTGTGTGCATGGTAATGAACTCTGGTGTGTTCCTTCCACCACCTACAAAAATCAGGTTCCACGCAAATACTAGGAAGTATGTTCTCAAACAGGGAAAATCTAAAAGGTGTCTTTCACGACCATTTATCTCCTAAGCTGCACACAGAATCAAATCTCCCTTGAAAAGTCTCCAAGAAAAATTTAGAAGCCTTTTGGGCAATTTTAAAATACAGAGATGGGAATACAAAGTCAACATTTACATACATAAAAGGAGAGTAAGTGTTCTCAAAAATTAAGAACAGGGTCTGTCTGAGGCTGACTTTTGGAAAAATGTGCAAGCAAGATGTGCAAATTTTGTCACACAAACATCTTGCTAGAACCATCTGTGACAGCAGACACTGCACAGGGGAGAAGGTGTTTGTGGGGTCATAGTTCTCCTTTCTAGACAAAGAGAATGTCCTGCAGAGCCAGTGATGCCTGCTTTCTCCTATAAAGAGTACTGTGTCATTGTAGGAGCTGGAGAGCCTCCAGAGGAGTTCTCAGCTCCAACAGAAGAGTCGTATCCTTTTGCATCTGTCTCTGCAATTAAGTTTTCCTTCTTTATCTAAACCATGCAAACCTGTCAACCGCATCACCTGTCTCTGCTTTGAATTGTTATCCACTAAGCACCTGAAATAACATATGACAGACCTATCCAGTCTCACTCATTTGAAGTGAGTTGTCTCCTCTTACTTTTGGCTTCATTTTCATGCAGCCGTAAAGATTCACCACATATATCAATGGAAAATGTAATAGAACACTCAGAAGTTTTCAAATCTCACTCATTCAAATGAGTGTGTCTTGACAAGTCTGATGTGATAAAATAATGCAAAGGGGTTTAAAGATTTCACTTAAATGCACAACCAAATTAAACCTTTTTCTTTCCTTTCTTTTTTCCTGCTTTTCTAGAAACCTTAAAATTGAACTCTAAAAAGCAACATCAAACTGATAGGAAATACAGAGACTTTCCATGTAAAGCCTGTTATTTCTCACCTCAGAGCAAGACTGCTTTGCAGTCAGCTTCACTTAAACTGGGAAAATTTTACAGAGCGAGGTGGAGACTGGAGATGGGGTAGGCAATTGTAAAGATATGGAAGACTAAAAAATTGCACATAACACAATAGTGACTTTATCAGAATAAACTTCTGAAGAAAGAACTATCAGTGAACAAAGAAATTAGCTGCAGCAAACATTATCTTGCATGGTTACTACACTGTATGCTGAGAGATGAAGAGAGTGAAAACAGAATAGAAATAAAAGATGGTTAAAACCAAATTCACCCATCTGCTTCTGGGGGGTGTTTCGGTTTGTGGGTTAGATTTTCAGCTGTTGGACAATTAGATGCTGTGGCATCAAGCACTGTTTTAAAGGGGTTAGATTAATTTAACAGGAATAGCAAAAAAGCAAAGGATTTACAGGTTCTGATGAGTTCTAGTCATCACAGGTGTGGGAGACATAGAGCAAAAATATCAAATTTGAGTAGCTAAATATAGCCTTCTATGTATCTATTTGATAAGTAATTGTGGATTAGTCTTCAGCAGAGCTGGAATCGCACAAGTTCTGTTCAGGCTGGCAGAACCAAAATGTTCACATCATGTTTGGAAGCCTTCTTATTCATTCAGACATGTGAATTCTGCTTCTTAATTTTATGAACGCTGTTTCAAAGGCCAACCTCATATTTAAATTTAAATATAGTGAGATCTAATGAAGAGGACTACACTTCTTATAACTCCCTACTGAAGTTAGACTTGATTGAAAATATGTGTACATACACATTATATTTACTTTAGTGGGAGCTCTAGCTATAGCAGATGGAATAAAATATCTTCTAGGATAACCTTTTGGCTAAAACTTATTTTACTTCCTGCTCTCAAAAAGAAAAGTCTAAATAGAATACAGCTTTAATTCACCATACTGCAGTTCCTGTCTTCTTACTATGCAGTATTAATCTCTGTACTAGGATTGAAGTGCTTTTCTTATTACTGACCTACCAGTGCATGAAGAGTATCAGATTCTTGATGTTTAAAGGCACTCCAAGTCTCGCTCAGTGTCAAAATTCAAGAACACCATTGTGCTAAATGTCAACAATTTGATACTGTTCAGCATCCTGTACAGATAGTTGCCATTTCATATCTATGACATTAACTGACTTCTATGAAAACTTGGATCTCCTTTCAACAGCCAAAATAAACAGACAAAAGGAAGCCCTGAAGAGCTGCAAGAGACAAAGCAAAGGAGCCAAAGATGAGAAATCTGGGACTGCTGGAGATAGACCTCTCCAATTTAATTCCTTCTTCAGAAACCAGTATAATCAAACTTCATTCTTATCTTAAGTTTCCATAGATTCCAACAGTCTTTCCAGCTGAAAGGACTTGGGAGTCTACAGTCCAAACTCCTACTCCAAATAGGAGGTCAACACTGAATTCAGGTTAGGTTGCTTTGTACTTTGCCCGCTTCGGTCTTGGAAACCTCCAGTGACGGAGATTGCACACCATTTCTGGGCAATCTCTTCTGCTGCCTAATTATCCTTGCAGTGAAATTCAGTTCCCTGATATCCAGTGAGAACCTCTCCTATTTCAATTTATGATAACACTGTCTCATGTCAAAATGACCAGGCTCAACCATAAACCTAACAATACCTATGACATCACTAAACCATATCCTTAGTGTCATATCTCCACATCTTTTAAATACTTCCAATGATGGTGACTCACCACTTATATGGACGGCTTTTTCCGATGCTTAATAACCCTTTTAGTGCAGATTTTTTTCCTAATATCCAATCTAAATTGCTGTCAGCCAGTACTGCTTGATCCTTTTCTGTTAGGCAGCTTTTCAGCCCCTCCTCACCAAGCCTGTAGTGTTGCATGGGGTTATTGTGGACCAAGTGCAGGATCTGGCACTTGACTTCAGTGAACATTATTCAATTGGCTTTGACCTAGTGATCCAGACTGTCTGGATCCCTCTGCAAAGCCTGTCTACCCTTTAGCAGATTAACATTGTTTCCTAACTTGACATCATCTGGAAACTCACTGAGGGTGTATTCAACCCCCAGATTCAGATCATTAATCATTAATAAAGATATTGAGCAAGACTGGGCCCAATATTGAGCCCTAGGGGATGCCACTTCTAAATGTCCACCATCTGGATTTAACTTGATAGATCTGAATTCTTTGAGCCTGGTCTTCCATCCAGTTTTTTACGCACTGATGTGTATGCCCATGCAAGCCACAAGACACCAGTTTATCCAGGAGAATGCTGTGGGAGACAGTGCCAAATACTTTACTAAAGTCCAGGTAAATAACCTCTACAACCTTTCCCTCATCCACTAAGCAGATTGCCTTGTTGTTGAAGTAGTCAAATCAGTCAAGCAGGACTTGGTCTTTCCTAAACCCATGTTGACTAATCACTTATTTGTCCTGTATGTGCCACATGATTGCACCCAAGATGATCTGCTCCATAACCTTCCCTGGCACAAAGGTCAGAATGACAGGCCTGCAGTTCCCCCAGTTCTCCTACTGGTAGATGGGCAGCACATTATCTAATCTCAAGTCAACTGTGACCTCCTTGGTTAGCCAGGACTGCTGATAAATGATGGAAGTGGCCTGGTGCCAATTTCTACCAGCTCCTTCAGTGCCCTTGAGTAGATCTCATCCAGCCCCATAGACTTGTGTATCTAAGTGGTTTTGCAGGATGTGAACCATTTCCTTTCAGATAATCAGGTCTTCATTCTCCTCCCTGTCCCTGTCTTCCACCTCAGAGGGCTGGGTACCCAGAAAACCACTGGTCTTACTACTAAAGACTGAGGCAAAATAGGCAGTAAGTATCTCAGCCTTTTCCTCATCCTTTGTCACCATGATTCCCCCTGTGACCAATAAAGGACGGATATTCTCCTTAGTCTTTTTATGAATGTATTTATAGAAATATTTTTACTTTTATTTTTTACTGCAGTGGCCAAATTAATTTCTGAGTCAAGCCTCATCCACTGCTAGTAGTACATCTCCTTCTTGAATGCTGTCAGGGAGACCTGGGAGATTGTTAGCATGAAGGCCAAGGCAGAGAATACAGGATATCTCAGCTTTTAATGCATCCACTGTGGCTAATTCAACCACCTCATTTAGCCACATGATAAAATGTTCCTTTTTTATTCTTTTTATTCACTTATGCATGCCAAAGCTCATTTTGTTGCCCTTAGTGTCCTCTGGCAGTTTCAATCTTATCTGAACTTTGGCTCTCATGACAATATCTCTGCATGCCCAGACATTTCCATGGTCATCTTTGTTGCCTGTCCCCATTTCTACCTCCTTTGTAAGATCATTTGCACTGGGGTTCAGCCACAGGTTCCCATTTAGACAATCTGGTCTTGCGATAGATTGACTAATTTTATGTAAGTCTGGACAACTTGGAACTTGGATAAGATTTCCCCAGAAAATTTGCCCCATTTCTTTATGGTAGTTGCAGTAGCTCCCCAACATTATCATTATTCAAAAAAAAAACCCTTGCCTTGGATCACCACCAGTTGTCACCACCATCTGGCATTCAAGTTGTTTTCCATATACTGCTACGTTATTTACTGCTGCACAATAAATACATGATACACCATTAAAAATATGTCAGTGTTTCCTTTTTGTGTAGCTGCTCCATGAGTTGTGTAACTTTTTTTGGTCATGTGTCAAGATTGGGTTGGGTATTGCTCTGATATTGTTGTGTAGGGCCTGGTTTTAAAGCCGTGTTTCCTGGGGGAGTAGTTCAGAGAAAAATATTTTTCCCTTGGTAGTGGCACATTTCTAGCAGATATAAAACATAGTTGTATGCCTTGAACCTGTGTTTAATATGGGGGCAACTTCCATTAACATGGAAGATTTTACTAAAAGGAATTCCTGCGGACTGGCACAAATGAGAACTTGTGGGCTTGCCACATCTGTAAACGGATAAGAGGAGGAGGATTTTCCCATGTGTCGCAAACACTGATGGGAAAATAAAAACCCTCAAGAATTAGTTCTGAGCCCACAACAGCACACTTGTGTGAGTAAAGATGAATCTGGGAGGAGACAAGGTAATGCAGTCCCATGTGAGTAGGTTACAAGGCACTGTACCTTTCAGTCTATGGAAAATGCTCAAAGCGCAGCCTTGAGTTTCATGGGAAATTAGATTGTTAATCTAATTTTGAACTAACCTCTATGTGAATAATAGCCAACTCACCAACTATCATACTCGATCAGCAATCTGTACTGGAAAGCCCTAGGAAACATTCACACAGTTTGAAAACAGACTTGATATATTCAGTGAAGGGTGATATTCCACATGTCTCTGTGGTTTTGTGTGCGCTTTGAGGAATTTGTTCTCTTAAATTACTTTGTGCAATATTAAGTTTCATTGTTGAAGGTGTTTATCTTCCTTTAATATTAATAAAACGTGGCAGAGAACAGGTATGATTTTTTTTTCTGTTGTTCCACTCCTACAGTTTGTATAATTTCCATACTGTCATTTGTGGATATGGTATCTTGTGTTGTTTGTGAACTGTAAAAGGACATAAACATGTTACTGCTAGACATTTTTCTTGTTTAATGAACATGCTCTTTCATGGCATATGCTCACAATTTTCTTTCTTCCTTTAGCACCATTAAGTGATATTTCTTTACCATGTAGAATGAACTGCCTAAGAGCTCCTGTTCCTCACCTATCTAATCAAGTAGATTTATATTGCCTTCCTTTGTATTGACTACATTACTGCTGCTTCCTGTTAAGCTAACATTTCATCACATTTCTTTCCTCAAGGTTATTGCTTTAAGGACTTGAATTAATACATTGGTTTTGTAGTTTCTTTTCAGATGTCTGTCTTTTCTGAAGGCCTATAAGCAGCTACTAGGTCCAAGTCCAGAGTAGCATTTACCAGAAAGTATTCTTTCTGGAATATTTCCAGTATTGTATTACTGAGACTTTTCTGAGTTTCATTTCAGAAGCTTTATTAATCCTAAGCAAAATCCTTCTTCTGTAACACCCTTCTTCTAGTTCTTTACAAGCTTTTGCATGCTGTGCATGGTCTTTCATTTATTAGACCTTGTCTATCCTTGATTTTCAAATCAAACAAATGGAATGTTATTTTTTGCTGGTTTAGCACAGTATTTGTAGTACCACCTAATTTAAAGTCATAGCGTGCCCAGTTGTAATGGGTAAAACTAATACTAAGGTTTGAAGTTTGCCTGCAAAGTGAGATTAACACATTACACCAACCAGGGGAAGACAAACTGATGCATGGTGAAATGCTGAAGTTGAGTGCAGCTTTATATGAAATAAAATCCATATAATCTGATGCACAGAACAGTGATCTGTTTACATAATTTGTTTTGTTTCAGTTGCTCTACGTATATTTCCAGTCATTGAAGCCACAGATGTTGATCTTGACTCTCATTGCTGTCCAAAGATTTCACTGCAATTAATATACACCACTGACTAGACCTCCATTGTTGTTTAAATAAAATTGGAATGACCTAATAGCTGCAGGTGGATAAACAATGAGCATACCAATGTAATGGCAGATCAAGTCATATTTGAGTAGCCTCCTGCTGCTCTGTGAGTACAGGTTGACTTATAGGATGTTCTGCTGAGCCAAACAGTTAGCCTTTGACAAATTCAGCCTGGGGGCTCTGATGGTCCATAGGTAGCCCAATTGTACTGAATCAACTTTGCTCACATTCCCCCTAAATTTACTTATTCTGTTCTTCATGTTTAACCCGCAGAAGTACAGCTCTAAAGATAACCATCAAAGGTCTACAATACCAAGTAATCCTTAAAAACCTCCCAAGGTTGTTTCTTTGACTTTTCATCTTTACTTTACACCTCTTGACTGCATTATTGTCTGCGTTTCACTAGCTCTTTGCTCTTTTTATTCTAAATTGAAGTTTTGAATATTATAAACAGGACATCCTATCTTTCCCTCATCTTAGTAAATAGCACTTAAACAAAATTAAATCCCAGTCATGTCAGGTAAGTGGACAGTTACATGGTACGTCTTTTAGTTTTCAATTTTATGTCCTTAGGCATTCAGGCAGTTGAAGTTGGTTAAGACATATGAAGTCTGGAAAATAGCATTAGTGCCTTGTTTTCTAGAAATGTCAGAGACAGAATTTGTTGTTAGAGTAAATGAATACTAATTGCTAATAGATACATGAATGAAGAAAAAGAAACATTAATAAATAATAATAAATAAATAAATAATGATTTCCTTTGGTCCTGGAAAGCACAATTCTGGGCTTGAATCATGGTTACTTAGCACATGAATTCTGCTCTGAATGATGTTTACAAAAACAAGCATCAGAAGTACTAATTTCAATGAAAATTTGTTCTGCTGAAAATTTTCTTCCTCACTTTGGGACAGAAATATAAAATGACCAGGGAATCAATGAGATCCTGGTCCCATTTTAAGTTTCTCCAGAAACTGAATTTACCTTACTGAGAAGTGCAGCCCTTTCCCAAAGCCTCACATCACGGAAGGGGTGGGATATATGCTCCATGGTTCAGGCTGTGTGAAGAGGGGTGGGATTTACTCTGTTCATGGAAGACAACCACATGCTCTTATCCTTCAGGATTCCAATGCTGCTCCCAGTATCTCACCTCCTAGGTACCAGGAGTGGCTCTGCTCAGCTCTTCACCTCAGGAAAGATTTCCCCATGAATAGACAAGTGGGTGGAGTGCTCATAGAATCTCGGGTGGCCGGCACCAGCAATTAGGTGAGTCAGAGTTATGTCCCTGCCTCTGAAAAGGATTGAGAGTTGACATGTTGTTATGACATCATGATGTGGACTGCCTCCCTCTCCTCCAAAACAGGAGACATCTCAGAAGCCAAATGTGTGGTGCAGCTTTGCTAGAGCTCATGCTGCAAGGATGCCTGGGGCTGGAATGTGGCTACTGATATGAAAATGAATGAATCAAGTGTAGACATTCTGTTGCTCTATAAAACCACCAGCCAGTTCAGTATGGCTGAAAACATGTTTCTCTAGAATTAATGAGGTTAGATTTGGCTTGGAGGTGCGGTGTGAAGAACTGATCCTTCAACCCTCTTGTGGATACTGTGGAAAGCTGCTACTGTTTATTCCTTTCCCAGGATCAGGCCTTAAAAACAACATGATTTTAAGGGGCTTGTATGTTGTTTTGTTGTTACTACAGTTGCTGGTTGTTGTTTGAAGACTCTCACTTTCCACTGTAAATCTCATCATTTCGTTCCCCTTCAGCATCCTCCTTCCACTGCCATCACCTTCACTACCTTCTCCTGAATCTTTGCTTCCATTCTTTTTGATGATGTCACTGGGGTGGAGAGATGACTCATTCCCTGCCACCCCTATAGAAATCCTGCTGAAATTGAGGCTGCTGCAGTAATTTAATCTGGAATGTGCTATTTGATTTCAGCAGCTAAATTGAATCAGCTGCCTGCAGAACTACACACTCTCCTGCCACCTTGGCAGAGTGGAGCTTAACTACTTTCCTTCAAGGCCAGATCTGGTAAGAATGGGATGTATTTCCATCATGAAACAACTCATAGCTGAAAGAAATTGCAGGAGCCCATGTCAAATATCCTATAGACTTCAGTAACATTAAATTAAATTAGAATTATTGACATAATTTTTTTAGTACTTTGTTCTGAAGGCTGAAGATTTTTTAAGGCAAAGAAGCATAAACTTCTTTTCCCTCCATAGCAACAGGAATGAAATCACTTCCAGACTATGTCCCCAGGTCATCACTCTCCTCCTCTGGCCTAGAATAACAATCCTCTTTCTGCTTGAATACCCATTATCCACAGCATTCAGAAGAACACACACTAACTACACCTTTCCTATAAATATTGTGTCACTGCCACACAATATTATTTGGTGAAGGACAGAATTACATATAAGATTGAAAAGGCTGGTTTAGAAGCAACCCCACACATTCAGTTTAACAGGACTTCTTCACAAGAAAGCAGTCAGGATCTGTGTGTTTGTAGTGTGCTCCTGTGTTCATGGTTCCTGGTAAGTGTGGGTGTTCATAACTAAGCTTAATAGAATAAAGTTTTAAAATTATTGCTTACCTTACTATATGTGTGACCAGCAGGTCCAGGGAGATTATTCTCCCTCTGTATTCAGCACTGGTGAGACAGCTCCTCGTGTTCACAAGAGNACCAGGGGAGGTTTAGGCTCCACAAAATGTTTAATTTCAGTGTTACTCAGAGAACAAGACAGTTCAAACCAAATATATGGAGATGAGTTTGCAGTAAAAACACACACGTAATTACAAACTTGCTCTTCGGGGACTAGTTTTCAGGCAAGGGTATGGGCACTCTTCCCAGTCTGAGTGGCTAGATTTGAGCTGTTTCCCACCTGTGAGCCATGTTTGTGAGCCCTGACACCAAACCTCATCCTTTACATCCTCCTCTCTGATTTTACAGGGCTGATGTTGGCCCTCAGGTTTCCAGTCACATACTATAGCTTGAGCTTCCATGCCTGCCTTTCACATCTTCTTTCTCATGAATGTATTCTACAAAAGAATCTTCTGTTCTCCCTGCAGCAGACACAGTCATTACTCTTTGCTTCCTTTCTTCTAGAAACCTCTGTCGTCTGCAAAGCAGCCTGTTCTTCTGAACTAGCTGCTCCTTGCAAATGGATGAAGTGAAGATTTATTATCATCAGAACACATGGAATTAGAAAATCGACTAATGGAAACCATTAACGTCCTCAGCAATCTGATGAATGGTAGATCAATGCAGTATATTAATAGACTGGAAATGATTTAAGATCATATAAACATTAAGACTCAGATATTAGATGGGAAGAAAGTAAGACAAGGACAGCACTCTATAGTATCTATGGAAAATATACAATACCACCTTTTAAGACATATTTCCTGTGCAAGACTTTGATAATTTTGAAGAGATAATATTGAGAAACAGCTCTAGATCCTTTCATAATGCCATCCAACTTTGATATGAAAGTCTGCCTCCTTATAAAGCATATCTTAGTGCAAGCAGATAACAATCTTTGCCATTTATTCTAAAGGTAAATAACAGTAACAGGCATAGTTTGCAGACTATAATTGTTACATTTTACATCAAGGTCTCTTTTGTTTGCAATGAGTGCATAACATTGTAAAAAGGAATGATTAAATGTGATTGATGTAACAGATGTAGTCCCCACAGATTCTAGATAAAGCTCAAAGAAAAACCTCAAAGAAGGAAGAGAAAACACAAAAGGAAAATTATTGAAGTCCTTTATGCCAACCTGGCATCATGCATAAAAATAAAACAATGTCTGCAAGTGAATGATTCTAAAGCTTTAGGGACTAATCAAGTTTTTAATGTGGTCAGATTTTATTAGAAGTCTCGTGATTCAAGAAATTTTACTTCTCAAATAAACTTGGAGGTGGATGTCAGTCCATTCACATCTTCAGGACTCCATTTCAGTCAAAATTCTCCAATAAATTCGTGTTGATTTGCTTTGTGTGGGAGTATTTATGAATGCAGAAGATTATTCAAACTACCACAAATCCTTTAAATGAGAGGTCAGGAAGATTAGACCATGGCAGTTCAGTGAAGAAATGAGAACAAAATGTATATTATCTGCATGAGAAGGACAGCATATTCAGCCAGACATCACGGGTTTTGTTTTCCAATTGCTAACAGCTCTCTTAACACTCTGTCCTGGTGCTTGGTTTTAAAGTCTTGTACTGGGTCACTGTGATCAACAGACTTCAGGACTCATGTCCATATTTAACATGCCAAACCATATCTAGGTAGCAGAGTAAGTACTAATTAGTTTTAATGGGTTAAATACTTGTGAAAATGTTGCTGATTGGTTTTTTTAAGTTGTAACCAATAGAGAAAAATGTGCCTATCACCAGTTAACTTAATTTGGAAAGGGTTACTGACAAAGAGTAGTCAAAATAGTATTGTTTGCCAGTGTTCTTAATGCTTACAGAAAAAAAAAAAAGTTAGAGAATTTTAGATGCTGTTTCCTGCTGTGTGAGGAGTTTATAGAAAAATATGATGGGGGAGGACTGTGTCTAAAGTATTCAAAGTCAAATCATTATGACTGGTATCAATTTATTTCATAGTAACGGGGATACTATAAGTGCTTCCATTGCCGTTAAATTACACTTCAGTATAGGTAAGTGTGCCATTAAAATCAGGTATTAAAGACTGAGGCAATATTTATTTAATTTTATGGCATATATTTCAAGCAGAACAGGAAGAAATATTGTCTGACCTTCCCCATGGTCAGGAAGTTTATCATCATTACCTAAAAGACTCAGAATAAAGAAACTGTACCTATTAACACTAAAACCACTGGCATTATGGGACCTTCAGTATCCAAAGGGTGTAGACAGAAAATACAAAGATCCCTTTCTGTCCATAGAAAGATTAGTGACATCAAGAACAGAGAGAAGAACTCAAAAGGTTCAGCAGAGATCCTGGAGTATGTGGGTTCTGGTCTGCAGAGGGGCCTCATCCTAGTTTAAACAAGATGAACAAAATATTGAAAGTAGAATGAAAATCTTAATTTTATATTTTAAGATATATGCAGTGAAAAGCAGAGATGGTAAAACAAGAGTAAGGGATGTCTCAAGAGGCTAAAATATTGTCTTTCATCTCCAAATCCTCGGTTCAAATCCAACAAGAAGATGACCGGGGGGTATAGCCCCTCCCACTGTAGGGGAGGATGAGCTTCATGACCACCTGAAGATGTTTTGTGGAATCAAACTCTCTAACTCCGTTAAGGGTTATAAAGCAGGTATGTGTTTATTCGCTGGTGGGTGCAAGGGGGTAATCTTCCTAACTCTCACACTGAANTCTTCACTCGCAGACAGCGTGTATTTCAGTGAGCTAAGCCTTCCAAGTTTTTCTAACTTTTTCCTCTATATCATATGCCCTCACATCAAAGAACCTGAACATTTATAAGCCTATGGGACCTGAGTCTTTAGGGAATTGGCAGAAGTGGTCACCAAGCCACTTTCCTTTGTATTTGAAAAGTCACGGCAATCAGGAGAAGTCCCTGGTGACTGGAAGAAGGGGAATGTTGTGTCCATTTTTAAAAAGATAGAAAAAGTGATGCTGGGACCTACTGACCATTCAGCCTCACTTCTGTGTCTAGGAAGGTCATGGGATGGATCTTCCTAGAAACCATGATAAAGCACATGGAACACAGGGAAGTGACTTGAGACAGCCAGCACAGCTTTACCCAGGGCAAGTCCTGTATGACAGACCTAGTGGCTTTCAATGGTGGAGTGAACACATCAGTGGACACATTAAAAGCAATAGGTGTCATCTATCCAAACTTCTGTAATGCCTTTGACATGGTCCCCTACAGCACCTTTGCTCTAAAAAGGAGTGATGAAGATTTGATTTGTGGACCATTCAGTGGATAAGAAATTGGTTGGATGGTTGCATTCAAAGAGTAGTGGTCAATATCTCGATGTTTAGATGGAGATCGGTGACAAGTGGTGTCCCTCAGCGGTCTGTACTGGGACCAGTGCTGTTTAATATTTTCATTGACCATCAGTATAGACAGTGAGATTGAGGGCACTCTCAGCAAGTTTGCAGATGCCATCAAGGTGAGTGGTAGAGTTTCACACTAGAAGGACAGGATGTCACCAAGAGGTGGGCAAACTGGAGAAGTGGGCTTGTGTGAACCTCATGAAGTCAAGTAAGGCAAGTGCAAGTTCCTACACCTGAGCCAGGGCAACCCATGTTTCAGTAGAGGATGGGAGACAAAATGATTGAGCAGCCCTGCAGAGGACTTGGAGGTGCTGAGTGATGAGAAGCTTAACATGAGCTGACAGTATGTGCTCACAGCCCAGAAGGTCAACCGTATTGTGGGCTGCATCAACAGAATTGTGACCAGCAGGCTGAGGTGTGTGATTCTGCCCCTCTACTCCACTCTTGTGAGACCGCAACAGGAGTACTGTATCTGATTCTGAATTCCCCAACATAAGAAGGATGTGTAACTGTTGGAATGGGTCAAGAGGAGGGTCATGAAGATGATCAAAGTGCTGGAGGATCTCTGCTATAAGGACAAGATGAGAGAGTTGAGGTTGTTCAGCTCTGAGAAGAGAAGGCCCCTGGGAGACTTTATAGTGAACTTACAGTACCTGGAGGGGGCCTAGAAGAAAGCTGGAGTGGGATATTTTACAAGGGCATGTAGTGGTAAGACAAGGGGGATTGGCTTTAAATTGGAAGGGGGAAGATTTAGAGTTGACATTAGTAAAAAATTCTTCATGATAAGGGTAATGAGGCACTGGAATAGGTTGTGCAGGGAAATTGTGGATGCCCTCTCCCTGGAAGAGTTGAAGGCCAGATTGGATGCAGCCTTGAGCAGCCTGGTCTAGTGGGAGGTGTCTCTGCCCATGGCAGGGTGTCAGAACTAGATGATCTTTAAAGTTCCTTCCAATCCAAACCGTTCTATGATTCACAACAAAGCAGTTGTGACAAAACCTCCATATTAACATCTGACATCAGTCCAACAGCCACTATAAAATGAGATGTGGTCACTGTGAAGTTGCTGTCAGATGCATGCCACAGCAGCCATCAATAACCAGTTTGTGCTTGCTAGCTGCCTTTCAGGATAATATGAAACCTGAATGATTTGAGTGAAGAAACAGACTCTTAAAGCTGAGAGTGGTTTCTTCAGTGGAGATTGTGGTATACTGGTTTAGTAGGGCTGGATTAGCTCACATCACTGCCTGCACTTGTAGCTGTTCTCTGAAGACAGGACTGTTTCCAGGGCTGTCAAAAGGCCAATTTTTTCAGCAGTTTAAAAAGTAAAAGCAAGTTGGATCACTGACTATAAACACAGAGGAATGGAGAGGTGAGGTTATTTTGGAAACCAAATAAGCATGGCATGACCTAGCTAGGAAATGCTGCTGTGTGCAGCTCTGATGACAAGATAAAAATAAAAGGCACTGAATAGCTAATGCATGGTGAAGGATGCATTGAACACCAGAATATGTGCTGTAAGATAGATCTGTGACAATTATGTGATACCATAAGGCAGCATTGGCTTCTTGCTGCCAGGCCCAGATGTCTGAATGTGTTTTATGCATCTTTGTCAGCTTTTTAAAAAATGTAATAAATGGTTAATTTCAAAAAATGAAGCAAGATTATCCTGCCTTGACCTGAATACTGTAGGCAAAAAAAAGAAATGAAGGAATAATACTGAAGGAATGAGATCCAGAAAGAAAAAGTATGGACTACTGTCAGTAACTCATATAAGAACCAATTTAAAATCTGGAGGTTAAGAGGGACCAGCCTACCACCAATTCAGTCAGAATTTATGTTACACTTACATAAGTTTGGGGCTTAATTGTTAAAACCAGACTTGTTGACACAGGTCAGAGGAAGTGAAATAACTGAATTGATTGTGTTTCACACCTTTAGTTTGGCAGGTAAGGACAGATCTGTAAAGGTATGCAGGTACCTGGAAAATCTGATGGAGGCCTCAAATGTCTCCAAAACTCACAAGGGCCAAACCTTACTAATTAATTAGATGCTGACACCCACTTAAGTTCTTTCAATTTTACTGAAGATGACTGCCTGTTTCTGGGGGTACATGCCTATTTGCATCTGTGAGTGCCTAAACATCTTATAAAACCTGGCCTTCCCTGGCTAATTTCTACATGCACATACCTACTTGCAGCCCTGGATCATCCTACTCACATCTTTGGAATCAATTTGTTTTCTGCAAGCAAAGAACTCCTCCATGCGACTGTTTTCTATCTTTCCATAGTACCAGGGTTAAATCGCCTCTCTGATTTATTTCATCATCTGCTTCCTCTCCTCTCCCTTTATGCTTCTGTCGTGTTGGATGTGGGAGGCAGCAGTGTGCAGCACTGGTGATTTGCACTGCCCTGCCCATGAGAAAGGACACATGTTGTTACTGCATCCCAAGCTGCACTGAGGTCTCAGGAGTAGCAAGGCACTGCTGAAGCAAAATATCTTGAGGGAAATGGATTGGCAGGGTCCTGGCAGAACTTGCCTTGTACCAGTGCTGGTCCCTAGGCCTTTGCTGCCAGACGGATAAAAAAAGAGTTAAGTTTTTCTCTGCTTCTTCAGGACCTTCCATGGTAATGATAGTATAAATCCTTTTGCTGAGTCCTTGAACACCTTTTCCCTAAAATTATGAATTGGTGATCACAAAACAAGACACTGGCACTTACCCCAAACCAATAGCAATTGCAGTCACCAGTTACAGCTTCAGATGACTTAGTACAAAAAAGGGACTTTTATGTTAAGAGAATAAAGGATCCTTTCAGTCATATTTTGATGATTTACACTACCAATACCAACTAGATGCCTCCTCTTGTTCCTTTGGTGTATATTGTGTTTATAAGGTTTACCATGCTCGTACCAGAGAAAATCCTGTATAAGAATCTTTTTTTTTTCATGTATATGCTCAGGTAAGGGCTGGTGGAATCTCCTCTCTTGCTCCTGCAAGCTGAACACCCTTGAGTAAACTGAATGAACTACTCTCCATAAGCTTCATTAGGCACTGCAAAAGGACAGCCTACCACGTCTTGAAGATTTCACATCCCTTTCCTTATTCTCAGTGTAACTTAAACTTACAAAGCTGATGCTATGGTTTCCATGCTCCAGGCAAACTGTCAAATATCTGTTCTCACCACAGGCACCCAGATAAAAACAGTCATGGGTTAGTTCGCTGCACCTCCTGTTTTGCTGCCCTGGAGATACAACCGTTCCTGGCAGTTCAGAAGTGATTTGATTCCAGGATGTGTTTAAAACCAGGGTTTTTTGTTTGAGCAGAATCATGAAAAGAAGAGTTAGAATAATAACAAAGACAGTTTGAAAACTGTAATGAAGACCTAGAGAGCAACACATTGCTGTAGGGAACTGAAGGCAAGCTCCTTGAGGAGCTGGTTGTGCATTCTGTCACCAATCAAGGCCACTTTTGCTTTCCTCATCACCCTGAAAATCCTCAGCATGTAGCTTCTGTGTAAAAATTTATCTTCCCTTACCACATACAGATGCAGCTTTGTTTTCCAGTTATCCTCTTGCCACTAGGCTGACCCTGTGAAGTGCTGGCCTCTTGCTCACTCACTGAGGTAGGATATTTCTGCTCTGCCTTATTTGATCACTTGCAAGACCAGGCACCATGTGATGTTTGCAGACTGCAGAGCTTAACTCTGAGAAGATAACATTGCTGGAAAAAGAAGTAAGTCCTATTTCTTGCCCTATTCCAATAGATCCCACTAGTCATTAAAAACATCCTAAAATCAAACAACTCCCTTTTCTAACTGAGTTTCTTGAGTATAAACAGTGATGTTTTAAAAACTGTTATCTATATCAGCTGTCATTGATAAAAACTGAGTGGAAACTAGGCAGACTCTGCTTTACAGCTAAATCTTCATTTCTTCCAATACCTGAAAAAGATGTTGACGGAGATATCATCTGGCTAATTTCTTATCTGCCAAAAGCTATATATACATTGCTAAGTGCAGGATGGATGCAGATCCTGAGATTTATTAAGTTGAACAATGGAGCCACACTATTTACTCACTATGTGTGTCTGCAGACAGTCCTATTCCTCTAATTATGAATCTGCTCACCAGGAGGCAGCTATTGGCATTGTCTTACCTGCAACACTGAAACAGAGTGGGCTTTTTTGGTGCATGCTGAGATACTGCAGCTGGTACATAACAGATGGCACAAGGGGATCCCTAGTCAGAGGATGTATATATGCCCAGCCCCAAAGTCAAATCCATGTTATAAGCCAGGGGACTGCCAGGCAGAGCCCATGAATGTGTTCACAAGGCATCAGGAGAAACTAAAGTAGAGCTACTGATTAAATTTGCCATTTTTACTGTGGCCTAAGGGATGCTGTACTTTAATAGACTGTGCTGTTTCATTAGAGATATACTTTCTTTTTGTCATTGTTAATAGTATCTAAAGGTATCATAAACATTAACCAATGACGGAGAGCACAGTGGGCAGCTACTAGCTCTTGGCTATTTTACAACATCCAGGAGAGAATGTCAGGAAGAAGGTGAAGGGTAGGAGTGAAATTTGGAACATAGCATGCAGAATATGTAATTTGCCTTGCCTACAAATGAGCTTGATTAAAGGTATTTCCTGTGCAAAGAGAAACATGGATATCCAAAATTTAAAATACACTTAAACACAGAAATTCGGGTGACTAAATGTAACTTGGAAGCAGGTGCTAGTTTTGAGCAATCCTCAGGGTTTGTTTAATAGAAGCACATCTGGTCCTTAAAAGTCAGAACAGATGTTTGCATTTTAATTGTACAAATCTATCCCACTGCCTGATGTTATGCCCTGGAAAAGTCAGAAGTCAGCTTTGAGATAGCTGTATTATGAATACAGGTGTTGCAAGTTGATCACATGTTAGTCTTGAAATACTGAGTTTAGAGCTATGTCATTGCTTCTGTGTTCTCTTGTGGTTCTTCATAATTTCTCATTTCAGAAACAGTCTTCCTAATTAATGTTCTGCAGTTTTATGGGCTCCTTTGAATTTATAGGATGGGTCAGGCTTTCATCCCAGCATAACAATATCTGCCGTGATCATCATTTTATTCCAGTGCTTGGCAATATGATCATCATTGATTTTTAGAGATGTTTTGAAAATTCTTTGGCTGTGTTTTGATCATTTTATGGGCTAAGCTGCAAAATATGAGAGGAGGAGAAATAAAATTTGAGGGCAATTTTTTTTTTATTGTAAGACAGTGCGTTGGGAAATAATACATGGGAAGAATTATGACTTATATGCTGAGGACTGTGAAACAGTTGTCCTGAAAAATAATGAAATATAGATTAATTATATAAAATTCTGTAATGAGCAGTGAAGCTGATAATGGCACTAACCTGAATCGACTTAAGATAAAAATATCCATCTGAACCACTATTACATTCCAGGGAAGGAAAATTGTCCCTCATCCTTTGAACAAGAGCAGAAGAGGTGCTAGTGCGGAATATGGAAAACCAAACTTTTGATGGCTAGAAATGAAAAGAAAGCTTGGTAGCTGCTGTACACAGAAGGATACCTGTGTGCTGCAAAGATGCTAATCTATGATATTAGATTGAGACTCAGGGAAAAGAAAAAAAAAGGAAAAATATATAGTCTACAAGTTAAAAAACTCTTAGTGATGAGGTACAGGTTTTCTGTGGATATTTTAGTAAGGTGACTGTAAAGAGCAACTTTACATGTTGATCTAAAAAGTCAGGTTCTCAGTGCTGGTCTGCGCTTTGCAAGTTTGAAGTGTTTATTTTCCTTTTGAGGTTTTGCTTGTTTTGAGGGGCTTGTTTTTTTTAACTTTAACTTTCAGACCCTGAGCTGGAGTTCTGATTGCAGTATGTTTCTCAAAGTATCCTGTGCAGGTGGCATACTTGGAATGGAGCCGGTTTAATAACTGAGGGATTTAAGTCAGATTTAGTTCAGATAAAAATAAGGTTAATTTAAGCTAGTTATGTTTCCTTCCTGTCTTTATCTATGTGACATTTCACTATGTCTAAAATTAAGGAGGAATGAGACATTTCAGATGAGAATAAAGCAGCCAAGAGATATAAACATAGTAAGGAGGGGGGTATTTTACTTTAAATGTATTCTCTTTTCAAACTTGTCCTCCCTGCTGAGAAAGAAGGCAAGGTGAAGGACAGGTTTCCTGTTGAATTTAGAGATGGCAGAATCATCCTGGAATAGTAAAAAAAATGCTTCTCACAGCAATGAACATCAGCCGCTAAATGCTAAGAGGGATTGTGACCAAATCAGGTGATGTTTGAAGACAAAGAATACATTCTAGGGCTAGGATGAGACAGGGGACAGGATAAGGAGCTCTATTTACATCAGAAGTTTCATGCATCTGACAAGCACAGAGCACAAAAAGATCTTTTTAGACATGGGGACCTCACTGTGAGGCTTTGAAAGCGTGGCAGGCTTTTGGAAGAGGACGGAAGCCTAAGTCAGAACTAAATTTAGGTTATTCCACACTGTTATCATCCCAGTGACAAATGTGAGAACTGAGCAAGCACAAGTACAATGGAAGGTATTTCAATTTGGATGGTTTGAAAACAAATGCTTGATGAGGTTCATAAATGTCAAACAAACAGATGGAGCTGAGAATGAAACCAGCAGGGAGATCAGGCAGATATTTCTGCAAGCAGGGGTGGAAAACAGGAAACTCCAGTCGGTGGGCTGCAGTGTGAGGATGAAGGACTGGGGACTGCCAAGATAAGACCTGAGGCAAAGGCGGATATGGATGGTCTTCAGGCTGTAAGGAAGAGCAGAGGTCAGCACAATGAATTATGTGGGAAAAGACCCTGCCTGCTAATCCTGAAATCACAAAGAGGGCTTGGGAATGAGTCAGGCAGGGGAACCTATTCAGAGCGAGGGTGCAGCTGACCATCCCCCAGTGACTGATTTGGTGGTCTGCCTACAGCACCATGTCCTGGCACTGATGAGCTCGATCACTGGCTTGTGGAAGTCCACATGCCTGTGACAGGATACTCCTATCTTACACACAACTGTGGCTGTCTGGTGCATTTATATCTGGCCATGCTGTGTGGGCACCTGGAAGACAAGGACACGTTTGCTGGGTTCTGATCACATTTGGGGCCTCATGCAATACAGCTGTGTCATAGGTCTCTGGGCCACCTCGTGTGAGAGGCTGGAGAATACACAAACCTACACAGTTTTCTCCTGATGATATGAAGTTCTTTAAAAAACAAAAGTAGCAAATTTGTTTCCTCCAGCTTACTTGCTCCCCAACATCATGCCCTTTATGAGGATCTCCTGAGATTCAGCTTTAGCTTTACACTGTCTATCATAAAAAAGTAGCTTAATGAGTGTATGCATGAGGCAACAAGCTGCTGCTGTAGAATTGTCCTAAGCAAATAACATCTTTGCTATAATGCTGAGCTGGCTCATAATTTAACGAGAGGTCAACCTTGATGATGCTCTCCAGTAACTGCTGTACAATGGGAGCACTCTACAAGCCTATATGACTATAGCTGTTGTACACCTTTAATTTCCCCTTGTTGCAGCAGATTTCAATGGGACTTTCACAACTAGGTTGCAGGCATACTACCAAGTATATGCTGACCCCTCTCATAGCATCTAACATCAGGTTTGTGTCTACACATTTATTTATTTCACAAGCAGAAACATACAATTAGCAGATTGTATTGGTTGGTTTGTTGGCTGGTCGATTTGTTTCTATAGTCTGACAGATCATGTAAAAATAAAAAAGATGAGACTGCTGTTCCCAATTTTCAACTTTAACATAGTCCTGCCAAATTTAAGATACTCCTCCTTCCTGAGTTACTACCACACTACCACATTGCTTGAAATCAATATGGCTAACAAATAAGAATGTCTTTGTTAATTTAGGTTTCCTCATCAAGTTAGATCATGCTGAGCATAGTCAGTTTCTATCCTTGGGTACTGTTTAGGAAAAAGTAGTAACTTCTCAGGCAGTTTGTGAACTGCACTGTTATGCTTACTGTGTTCCAGAGGCCATCAGAACATTGTATGCATGTAGTAAAAATTATGCATGCATTAAAACTCAGCAGGTAAGAAATTTGATACAACACTAATGCTATTCCTTCATATACTCATAATACTAAGGCATTGCACTTAAAGTAATTTATTTTCCTTTCTTTTTCCTTTTTTTTTTCCTAACATGAAATTGAAACTGTGACATGCTGCGCCTCTTTTCCATCCCTCACACAAACAGGGGCAAGCAAAAGAGAAATCTAATTGTGCTTAATGACTCCAAAGACTTTTGTCTTGACAATGACTACTTACGGTGCAGGCATACTTCTTTTAAGAAGTAATATATTTAGCTTCTGTGCCATTCTAGAATACTCATAATGCACAGCAAATGAAAAATGACTCTAAGAGTATGTAAAAAAAAAAAGTTCTATAATAATAAATGGGAAGAGTGGTATTGCACCCAGGTAAAGCCACTTGCAGGAAGACTGCTTCCAAGCTTTTATTGCCATATAAATGCTTCTAGTTCAATATTCTACTCCCCTTACACTCATTTAAAACTGAACCAGAATTTAAATAAGGATTAACAACCTACAAAGTCTAGTATGACAATAGAAGTACTGGATAACTCTTATCCTATAAGTTATTATCAGAGGAAATTTTGGTTAAAGAGGTAACCACAAAAATATTTTTAATTCTTGACTGCCCACCTTTTTTTTTTTTCTTTCTTCTCAATGACTGAAAGTTTCCCAGGGTAATCTCTATTCAATAAGTATTTTAGATAGTGAATAACAGACATATTTTGAGCAAGTGGAGAAGTCACTCAACAAGTCAATAAATTGTTTGCAATTTGCTGAATTGGAGTCTAGACCTGGTAAAGAAAAACAGAGTTATTTCTTGTCTATCCACTTGTCAGCTTTAGTCATTCATTCAAAACAATTAAAGTTGGACAAAGGCAACAAATGTTTATAGACATTTACTATGTTTGTCTTCATATCTAAGAGTAGCATTTTGTCAGCTATTTTGAATGTCTGTAGTAATGGAATAGAGAAAAGAATAAATTTTGAGTTACCAATTGCAGAATTTAATGATCTGAAATAAGAGTGGTTTTGGTGCCAGCCTAATTTTGAGATGTTAACACATTAATGGATGGCTGAACCTTGGCTGAACACTCCAACAAACACTAAATACAACTAGATAAAATTACTTTTATTAAGTGTGAGAAGGCATATCCAAATGTAGAATTTAGTCAGGTTATTCAGTATTTATACCTACCTATCTGCCTATATAACATTAGTGATGAGATTACAGAGGTAGCTTCATGCATATGTAAATATGTTCAGTAGAATTTGGACTTGCATTTGCAAAGTATTGTGACATTGGCTGAAAAGGAATGGTCTGACAAACTGTTTTACTCAAGGTAATAACAAAACTCCCACTGGTTTTTAATAAAGCAAGAATTTTGAGACAAGAGCAATGCATTTTTCCCCAAAACTGCAAGGAAACCTTGATAGTGGTTGTTTTATCAACCTGTTTATCATGAACTACCTGACTGGGGAAGTTAAGAAGAAATCGCAGCGAAGGCTGAGAAAGACAAAACTAGCTTCCAGCACTGCAAATCAATACTCCATCAGATGATGTCTGTATGGACATACTAGCACAGGTTGAGCAGGATCTCACTGCTAAGACAAGATGGAAATGATGGGATCATTTAAAACAGGAGTTTGTCAAAGATTTACTGTCCTGGTTTATTGTATTACACATGTTTTTAAATAGAATTGTGTTGTCATACTACATAATTTCTTACCTAGGTTTATTAGGGTGAACTTCTCATGAGTTTTAAACACAGTTGAAACCACAAAGGTGGCCAATTAACAAGAATATTCCTCCCCTTGCTGGAACTGTGATGCATCTCTAAATCTTGTCCCTCCTTTCTATTGTCTAGGTCTCCACCTTAACTCTTCTTCCTTAACAGCTGATTCCCAGTAAGGATGTATACAACATAGAGACAGAGGTCTTCAAACACCAGCATGAATTGTGTTCATTGTGACTAGTTCTACTGAAATCATGCAGATGGGGTGAGACTAAGTTTTTGCAGGATTTGAGCTGCAAGTTATACTATCGGGCATGCTGAAAATGAGATTCTGCAACTAGATTGTCTTTCCTGCATCTGTCTACTAGGCAACATGATACAAGGGAAAAAAATCACATCTCAGCTGGAAGACTAGTTTTAGAAAATAAATCTTTCAATAGTTGATACCTTATTTAATTAAGACGGACTCATCTTTCAAGATATCTCTTTTCCCAGCTCTGAATTTCTTGCCTGAATACTTTGTTTGCAAAGACATAATGTTCTCTGATTTAAAATAAAACAAAACAAAAAATCCCATACCCCATGAAAACTAATTTCCTCAATTTTCTCTTGGTTAGATTACTACATTTCTATAGAATTACATCCAGTCCAGAGAACAAACTATATAGCAGTGTTTTTTTCCCGAGGTGCTCACAGATTTATTGTCTTTGTGTTAGATTATCTTTCTTGTAGTAAGCCTCCTTGGGACCCTATCATACATTACATTTCATGTAATACTTCTGGGGTGAGTGATCAAATAGCACAATGGTCTTCAGTATTATTTTGATAATTCTCTAGTTATACTAAAGAGATCTTGCTTGCACAAACACGTCAAAGAAATACCAGTATGCATCCTCTAAGATGTCAGAGCTTTATTTCCTGCTTCAAGAACAAGTGTTATATCACTGTGATGGATAATGCCAACATTACTCACCAGTACCAATGGGTTTTCTATGTTAATTTTTTTTTTTCAGTGCTATTCCCTGCTTCCATTGCTTGTCATTGTGGATATTGTCTTAGATTACTGCAGGAATCTACAAATTTTAAGTGAGCATCTCCATGTAACCATAAAGACTGAACTTGTAAGTGTGAAATCTTTTCTGTAGTTGTGTGACATAGCTGCACTCATAACGTCAGCAGCAATCATGCAGCAAAACATGGAGGATCTAGATGAAAGAATGACATATTCTCTGTTTAAACATGAATATTAAAACACAGCACTTTTCATTCAGGAAAATTTAGAGTTGCTTTGAGCACTACTTGCCATCTGTGCTGTTTGATGGTCACTGGCACGGGTATTGACTGCCAGGTGGGGTATCCCTTTCTGTTATGAGCTCAAAGCTGAGCTAGACATCAGCACTCCTACAGTATAACTAGCAAAGCAAGTGAAAGTGGGTGATGGGCTTTGCACTGTGTGTGGGACCAAACTAGAAACCATTCAGGCACAGAGATTCAAGATTTTGTTCTACCCAGCAAGTCCTGGTTTTCAGCCCTGCGCTAATACATTTAAATGGAAAATCTGGAGGATGGGTTGAGCTAGCTTTAACCTGCCTCACAGCAATGCCCATTCACCTGTCAAAAACACAACAAGACAATCTGAACTTCACATTGCTGAGGTTACAGAGGTCCAACTTCATGCTGTCAAATAAAGTGCAAAACAAATACTACACACAGGAACAGTTC
Organism: Piaya cayana; assembly: GCA_013389865.1. Taxonomy (NCBI): domain Eukaryota; kingdom Metazoa; phylum Chordata; class Aves; order Cuculiformes; family Coccyzidae; genus Piaya; species Piaya cayana. The sequence continues at coordinate 12,709 of WAAB01000936.1, read as the reverse complement.
AGGAAGAACTTTCCAAGAAAGACATGATTGCAGGAATTTTATAAAGGATAGAAATAAAAAAGTTGCCAGTTAGATATTTTTCTACAAAGTATTTCCTTGTTTTTATTTAGTGTTATAAAACTAGTCAGTCCTTAATCACTTTTCTTCACAGTTCATATTGTGTTATAGACCTGAAAACAGACTGAAAGTGACAGCTACGTAAAGAGACAGATGGAAAACAGGGCTTTTTTTCTTCTTTTGTTTTTTTTTTTGTTAAGAAAATGAGTATCCAAATTAAGTGTTCAAATTACCATGACCAACTCATGTATGCTATTTGCATGACTTGCTAACACTTTTGCACATTTCAGGAAATTCATTTGCCTTTTAAAATGGAGGCTGTAGTGTTTAAATGAAGTGCCTACCCTTCAACTCAGTAGGTGCTTGATGGAGCTGAACAGCTGCAGCAGCTTGAAAAGAGTCACCATTGTGCATTGCTCATTATGGTCCTGAGAGCAAGAACTAACTACTGCCAACCCACATGGTTCTCTGCATTCACTGCTTGTAAGTACCTTCAAGTTAAGAAACCAATTCCACCGAGTATTTTATCCTGGTTTCCTTTCTCTTATGGTGATATATCTCTATGGACCAATCTCCTCTCCTGTAGTTATCATCCTGAAGAGAGAAGAAATATAAAGGGCTGCTGTTCTGGGTGATACAGATGACGACAAAGTGCTGACCTGTGATACTTCATAACTAGCTAGGCCCCTTTTCACTGGCTCAGATTCCTCGATGATACCCCTGGCTAGTAACAGAAAATGCTCATTGTTAGTCTGCACTGCAGCCCGTCAAGAAAGAGGACATTGTACTGCAAGTGCTGAGTCATTTTAAGTGCTAAGTGCGGTAGTGCTAGCCACAAAAAAAACCCAAACAAACATGCTGTATTCAAGTGCACGCCATGTATTCCTCCTGACGTGCTCTTTAAAGCATTGTAGTCTTACTAGGCAGGAGGCTTCTATATGATAATGACCAATGGTAGCTTCTTGCTCTGCCGGCTGGCAGGTGTGGGTTGTCCTGCAGAGGCAGCACAATCCGTCCCTGTGGAGGAAAGAGTCCTTTACACCGCTGAGTGCAATCTCTCCTGCCAATTAAGGAGATTCATGGATAAAATCCAAGGGGAATTGCAACCCATTTCCCTTGGCTGGGAGAATGAATGCTCTGGTGTGTGCAGGCAGGGCTACAGACAGGGAGAATATATAAAAAAAGCTGTTTGCAAACAGCTCTCATTTGGTAGACACAAATGAACTGGAAGTTAATTTAAGTTTAAAACAAAAGTGACACATTTGAAAGGAGAAGGTGGATTTTTTAACTCTTCATCTCTTGCTAGGTTACAAGACGCTGAAGAGTACAGTGCAGCACATTTAAAGGCTCATGCCCCCATTATTGCATGAAAGGGAAACATCACTGAGAATTCATGCACTGTTTACTCACTCCTGGTCACAATGACATGGCTTTGACATTCATGTCATGAAAGTCTGGGACAAATGGAGCACCACAGGGGACTGAAAAACAGCAAAATGGTTGTCTTCTCTGGTAGTAGATGGAGGGAGTAGAGGGAAACTGCAAGGCAAACCTTAGGTTGCAGGGGTCTGCCTGCTATGCTTTCCACTGTCAGACAGGTGAAATATCATGACTGTACTAGCCTCAAGGTAGGGTGAGATTTATTACGGATTTGAGGATTTTGGAGGTGATATCTTCAAACCAGCTCTTCTACTGCCCAGTGGCAGAGGTGCTGGGTTCTGGTTCTTCTTGGGTGACATATGGGGCTGAGCTAAAACCCACTAGAGAGAGGATGAAAACTACTGTGTCTAAAATCAGAAACCTTATCTCTCCTTCTCCTTTGCAGAGCTTGGGTTAATCAAACCAGGGAGGTATTGTTGTAGTGCCAACCTGTAACAGATCTATAATCACTAATATTTTACAGAAATCTAGTTTTGAGACTGTGAACTCACAGCAACCTCACAAAAACAGGTATGAGCATGACCATTTTTGAACAAACCATTTTTCCTTTTACAACGGTGCATGTAAGGCTCAGTTATCATGAGTGATTGGACTCTTTTTATGCTTTCCTTATGCACCGCCCAGCCATCAAACTACCCTCTCTTACATCTACTAAAAATCAGTAGAAGAAAGTAATCTGTCCATTGTAACATGGTGCTTGATCAACGTCAATTTGTTCTGTTGCCCAGTGGCAGTATTACTATGTGTCTGTGAATAAAGAAAGAAAAAATATGACCTGTTTGTGGTTATACAGCTGTATTACTAAGGTAACGCTTTAGTACCTTCTCTAATGAGATTTATCTGATCATATTAAATTTTAAAGGAAGTTGAAGAAAGTAGGCTTCTTAGAAATTGGGGAGCATAGATTATCCATTGAACACTCGGGGTTTGCCTGATTTTTTTTTTGCAGTTTTCAGGGGAATTTTGCCTTTGCCATCCCTACAAAAGCAGCCCCCCATTATGCTACTGCAGAAATCCTTTACATTTCACAGTGGAGAATGGTAAGATAAAAATAAAATTTTAGAGAGTAAAGCATACTTGTGTATCTCTGTTGCCTGCCACATTTCTACAGTAGCATCTCTTAGCTTCCAAGAGAAATACAGCTTGTATTTCTACAGTTAAGGAACAGGATATCCTGATGCAGGACTCCTAGAAACTCTCTGGACTGCTCGAGCATGTGCCTGTGCACAGGAATACTACATTGTGTATACAATGTGGAACAAGTTCCTCAGAAATTCATTCTAATGCTGTCCACTGCATTCTTCCTCCACACTTCCACCCTCAAACCTGAGATGACTAGCAGGNTTTTTTTTTTTTCTTTGCCAGTGTGGTCCAATGTTCATTATACTGGCCACTCCAGGACATGTAGCCAGATGGTCTCACTTTTGTGTGTGGGTAATAAACACCATGCACATTTCCTGTTTCCTGATCCCACACAGAGTATATTTATATGTATGTAGATTTGATGGTTGATTTCAACATTTATCACTGCTTCCCAGATCATTTACGGCTTTCCTTCTCCCCAAAGCCCACTCCTTCCTGAATTGTATCAAAGTAATGTACATTTCTGGGTGGTGAACATTTGTTTCCAGACAGGTAACACCCAGCAGAAGCAGATAACTCCAGAAAGTCAATATTTCAGCACACAGATATTTTCACAGGGCCACTAAATCCCAACATAGTTCCTGCATAGAATCATAGAGTCACCAGTTGGAAGAGACTCACCAGATCGAGTCCAACCATTTCCACCAATCTCTAAACCATGTCCCTCAGACTTCATCCACCACACCTTAAACACCTCCAGGGAAGGTGAATCAACCACCTCCCTGGGCAGATCATTCCATTGGTTAATGACCTTTTCTGTGAAGAATTTTTTCCTTACGTTGAGCCTGAATCTCCCCAGGCAGGGCTTGAGGCCATTCCCTCTCGTCCTGTCCCCTGTCACCTGGGAGAAGAGGCCATTACCCTCCTCTCCACAACCTCCCTTCAGGTAGTTGTAGAGAGCAATAACATCTCCTCTCAGCCTCCTATTCTCCAGGCTAAACAACCCCAGCTCTCTCAGCCGCATCTCGTAAGACTTGTTCTTCAACCCCTCCATGAGCTTTGTTGTTCTTCTCTGGACTCGCTCCAGAGCCTCAACATCCTCCTTGTGGTGAGGGGCCCAGAACTGCACACAGTATTCAAGCA
>WAAB01000933.1:23087-33927 GCA_013389865.1 Piaya cayana | reverse complement strand
AAAGGTCTTTTCTGATTTAAATGGTCCTAAACAATCATCATGTTTGTTGTGCATTCTAGTCGCTTAAAGATGGGATTTTCAGAACTAGCCCAGCGCTGCTGCTGTCACTGGTGCTGTTGGAATAGCAAGGGAATAACCTCGGTCTTTGCTCTGGGAGCTATTTAACAAATCTGAAAATGTTAATCATGTTCAGGGCACTGTCACTTGCAGGGAACAGAGATTACTGCCAGTGACGTGCCCAGAAGCAATCTATTTAGTTTCTCTTTTCATATAAAGTTGGGAAATAATGAAGGTTTTATTAAATGAAACTTAATTCACCTCAACAGGGACTTCGGATCTACCTGTTCCCGCTACCAGGGGACGCGGGATAATTTAATAACGGTCTCTTTAGATTAGCTCCGTCTATTTGCATGTCACCTTATTAACCGACTCCGTGCCACCACCACGTGTCGGGGATTTCAGAGAGACTGCCGTCTCAGCCTTTTGGATTTAAAAAGAAAAAATAAAAAAAAAATAAAATACTATAGCGATGAATTGTAGACTGCGTTCTTGGAGTAACAGAACTGCAGGGTAAGAAGAGCTAAAAGCGATGATGTAAGCTTTCTGGCTGAGGTCCAAAGCACCGAGGCTTCAGTAGATTGCTAATGCTGTCTGGCAATGGTGTGTTTTTCCTGCCGTAGTGACAGCTGCTGAGAGATTTTTCTATTATTATCTTACTTTTTTTTTTTCCAAGCATTAAAGGGTAATGATTTACTAGCCCGTAACGTGGTAGCAATGTAAGAATCACATTTGTATGCGCGGCAACATCTGGTTTGCAGGTGTGACTATGTGGATTTTGCTAATTAATACTTAGTGACACGTTTTCTGAGGGAAGGTATAGGGATGGAAACAGGGAAGCATTCTTATCTACGCAATGTTATTTCAGCTCACCGGGAAATAAAACCCAGACGACGCATATCTGAGTTATTTTTTATTGTTATTTTTACTGGCTACTTCTTTGGTTTGTTTATTTTAACACCTCCGTAACGTCTCCCTAGCACCTAGTCAGGAGAGCTTTTTGCTGGGGAGAGTCATAAAGAGGCAGCTTAAGTAAAGTGGTTTTATTCATCGATGTGAGCAAATCTTTGTGATTTTTAAGAAATATTGCAGCGGACAATCTCAAATACAGAATTAAGAGGCATTATCGTGCATAACATTCATCATTTGATAGGAATGGTTGGGCTTGATGATCCGATGGGTCTCTTCCAGCCTGGTTGTTCTATGATTCTATGATTCTATGATCAGATGAGGTCCCGTCCTGGTCCATGTGCACATTCTCACTTGATGTGGTTTCCTGGACTTGGTGACCCCTATACCCTTGCTGCAGGCTGAGATGGAGGGTGGCAGCCCCTACCATGGCTCAGCTCCTGGGTTGTGAACCATTCCTGATGCATATTTCTCCGTGCCTTGTCCCTTCATGAACAAGTAATAACCCCAGATCTTCTTAACTCATTCCGTAAACCGTGTTTGAGAAGGGTTAAGAAGACGACTCACTTTGGGGTTATAGGGATAACAGAATTGAATAGAGAACGTGGACCAATAAGAAAACACTACCTCACATCTTTCCCTTGTGATTATTTTAAAATCCTCTGTTTTCCTGTGAAAATACATTAAAATATGATTTCTTTGTTGTTCAGGTTTCTTCCTCTTTCTTCTTACTTTGATTCTTTTACTGCTGTCTTTCCTGTAAACTTAATGGAGTCTCACATTCCTACTGTGCATCTTTGCAGAACGGTTTGGAAAATCCATGAAGCACTCTGCTAAAAATGTTCTAATCCTTTTAAGTGCAGTGCATTTAGTTACGCAGGTTTAGTCTATATTTAGTTCTCTGAAGCAGCAGCCCTCCATTCAGTATTGCTGAAGTTACAGTGACCTTACACTACAGCCAGTATTCACGGGATTTCTAGATGCAAAGGTCTAAAATGGGAAAGTCATTGTCCTCAGAAACCTATATTTTTTTGGCTTCCAAAAAGTTTTATCCTGTAATCATTGCACAGGATCAAGAAGTTCAGTCAAAAAACTCGAATTGACTTCACACCGAGAACATGGATCACAGGCTCACAGGACAGTTATTCTGGAAGGGACCTTCAGGGGTCCCATGAGGTGTCCAACTCCTTCTCAAAGAAGGACTTATTTAAAATCCTTTTGCCTACAGCACAAGTCAGTTTTGCCTGTCTCCGAGGACAGAGAGATGACACAACCTGAGCAACCTGTTCCGCTGTTTGACCGAGTGTGAAGTTCTTTTTCCTTAGGCTCTGTCCAACAGTAAAAGTAAAATAAACATTTAGTCCTGAAAAATTGAGATAATTTATTATAAACAATCTGTATTTGAGAAAAGGAGATGAAACTCATTTCCAGAGCCTGAGATCAAATAATTCTGTCCAGTGCCACTTCACAAATGCACACGGAAACAAATTACCTGAAATAATCAGGGGGAATAAGAAATACCTGATCCGAGTCCAACATGTTAATAGCTTCACTTGAGTGAGATCTTCATACAAAATAACGTTGTTTAATAATTAAGCTTTTTATGTGGCATTATGATAAGTAAATTGGGAATGGTTTGAATACAGTTACCGTCTAATTTCTTTTTCTTTCGCTACTCTGCAGGACCTTGACCTGGCCCCTTCCACAGTTACAGAGTATATTCAGCTAATCATATTCCATGAATAGATTTTTCTAGAGGATGAACTGGTTTGAATCAAGTAGAGATTTACCTTCTCCATCCTTTCCTAGGGTCTCAGCTTATCTTAACCAGCCCTCTTGCACCTCGTACACCACAACTGGTTCCTTTCCAAGTTCTCTACCTTGTGACTGTCAACTACTAGAAATAAAATTCCTTCTGAGATTTGTGGCCTGAAGAAAAACTGGGAGGTGAAAGAGTTAAATTGTCACAGTAGAGGGAGGCTGAAGATCAACCGTACTTTGGGATGATGGGATAAGTACTAACAATGTGGAAAGTGAGGTAGTCAAACTGCTTGTAAGATCAGTCTGCAATTTAGGGACTGGAATTCCTTAAAAATTAGACATCTGTCTCAGCAAAATGGTTCAGCGTGATGAATGGATGGTGCTTAAGCAAATCAGAGTGCTGACTGCCTGACAGGGGTGATTCAGGATTTCAGCACAGTAAGAGCTTAACCAGGGCAGGATTAGATCCTAGAGTCCCTCTGGCGTCTCATCTCTTTTCACAATCCTCAGTCTTCAGAGGAAAAAGTCACTTAAGATCACAGTACCACGAGCATCGCTACTGATGTTGATCTACTGGATCACCCAGATGTCCTCTTCCATTCCCTCTCGTCCTCTCCCCTGTCACTTGGGAGAAGAGCCCAGCACCCTCCTCTCCACAACCTCCCCTCAGGTAGTTGTAGAGAGCAATGAGGTCTCCCCTCAGCCTTCTCTTCTTACTTCCTCCTTAATCCTTTTTCTCTATCCAGATTTGAAGCCAATTTTTAGAATTCATCCTTTACGACTTTTAAAAAAATAAAATCCTTAAAAGAAGATCAAGGCCAGGGAGCTTCTTCAGGGCTGTTATGCACGTCTTTTCTTTTTTGCCATGAATTTTTGGAACTTTTCTCTTAGGCTACAGGCTCAAAGCATTAAACCATCTCCATTGTCTCCATTCTGTGTTGCTTCCCAGGTAGCCTCACAGTCAGGTGCTTCTTTCCTCAATCCGAGGTTCCAAATACCTCGTTGGGGGTACAACTCTGCAGTGCTTCAGAACCAACATATCTGCTGTCTAGTAGAACTTAATTTGAGGTAATACTTAGCTTGTTCAGAGGAGGGAAAACAGCTGATAGCTGTCCTAATAATAGGAAATATATATTGTGCATGTCCATAGACCGAACATACATTCCTATACACTGTAGAACAAAAATTATTGCTTCAGGCCCTTTCCAGCATTTAAAGGAATCGCAATAGGATGCAGAATTAAGTCTTCAGGATGAGCAGAATTAAGTCTAAATCAGCAAGTCTCAAGTTCAGAGACTCATAGATGTATGCTGCGTACAGCATGAACCAGAAGCTCAGGTTTTAGCTGTTAAACTGGAATTTCTAATCCTCATTGAGGCAGTAAAGTTAGAACTAGACTTTTTTCTGTCTCCACATACTGAACCAACACATAGCTACGATAGCAATAGAAAGACAAACTGCTCCAGTCTGCAGTGCTGCTCGTCCCCTGGAGAAGGGCAGCCCTGGATTCTTGTCTCTCTTCTTGCTGTTTTGTACCATATCTGATGGATTTTTTTAACTTTACTTTAAAATGCATGAACAGACTCTGGAGCGAATATTCATCGTGACTCCTTCCCTCTGTCATAGACAAGTAATTTCTTTGATGTGGTTGGCTGATCAAGTTCTGTCTGGCATGTTCACTCCCTGACTTCCTGGAATGATAAATTCTCATTCCTTGAGAGTCTTGGGCCGGCTTCAAGAGCAGTGGTGGAGGCTGACGGCGTTACAATCACAGCCACGCAACATCTGAGTCTGGATCACCACCTTCAGGTGAACTCCTGATTATATAGATTATGGTCATTGATTCTTTCTAATAATCACACAGCATTTGCAATGGCCTGAAAGCTCATGATTATTCAGTATAGCTTAGGAAAAATCTGGTATTTTGCAAGATTGTCTTCTCATTGGTTTCCTGACAGTGATGAAAAGGAGTCAGCCTGGAAGAAAATGCCAAAAATATGTAACTAAGACTTTTTGTTGTTGTTGTTCGTTACTCTTGTCTGTTCTTTGCGTGTCATTTTGCAAGAAATGTCAGATCTTCATGTTTACTATTAACAGCTCTCTGTCTTTTATCTGCTCTTTATTTCATGGGTACCATTCTCACTTGTCAAGTGTGGAGATGCACTAAGATCCTTTTTACCCTTCTTTATCAGTCATATAGTATTCCAGCCTCTACATGTTATAGTTTCTAGGGTTTTTTTTTGTTCTGTGATTTAATGTTTCTGATTTCAAAGCAAACACATTGAAAAACAAGTCCTTTCCTCCCTTCCTGCTTGCCACTCCCTCTTCTTAAATCTATGACCACAGTGATAAAATGAACTGAAATATAATTCCTTTTCTTCTGGTTGAAAATATCTCAGCAATGTCAGAACAGTGGGATTCTTTTTTTCCCCCCTGTTTAAAACATTGTGGCTCTTCATTGCCTTTGATTCAAATTGAATGCTGAATTAATAATAACTTTGTGCATATCCATTCTTTTCTCCTAAGAAAGCTATGAAATAGTCTCTTATACAACACTGGAAGCTTAAGCCTGACTGGTACTGAATGCTTTCTACTACAAAAGAATTCTAGTGTCTCTGCTGATGGAGAGAAAGGCTATAGAAGCAGATTGCATGGGCAAGAATTTAAAGCTGGAAAATCAAGATGAGTTTGTAATATGAGCCACCTTCTTATTTTAGTGCTGTCTATCTACCTGTAATAACTTCTCTGCCCACGGAGTGAGTCCAGAGAAGAGCAACAAAGCTGGGGAAGGGGCTGGAGAACAGGCCTGATGAGGAACGGATGAGAGAGCTGGGGGTGTTTATCGTGGAGAAGAGGNCTGGTGATTCTATGATTCTAAGATTCTAAGAACAGTCTCCTGTGCTACAGTTCAATAGCGACAACATTATGCAATCAAATACCCACAAGCTCTTCTTTCTTTTAGGGTAAGAAAACGATTATTTTATGTCAGATTCTTTGAACAGAATTTTTCATTCATGTCAAACACCAACAAAGTTTTCTCCTCTTATGACACCTATTAAATAGCAATGCCATGTTGGTGACAGCAGCCAAAATTCTCATGAAAACAGTTTTATCCTTAGCACACTGAGCTACTGGACTCGTTCCATGCAGCTGACACTTAACTATTATATTTCCTGCTTTTCCTACTCATTTATCATTACTTCATTATGATAAATCATCAAGTCACACAACTAGAGTTGGGAAAGATCTATGTGATCATTAGTATAGCAAAATTTTTCTTCCATGTAGCTCTAAATAGGCTTGAAAATGAGCCTCTATCACTATATTTTGAGAACTAAAAACATTACCAAATTCTCAGTTTCTCTTCTAATCTTGGCAGGGGTCACAGTTCCTAGCACTACAAATACTTTACAAATTATCTCTCCCCTTCCACGTGAGATTTAATGTGCGAGAAGTGAGGTCTATTATTTTGCTCCTCTTTTAATCAAGGGGAACCTGTAGAACAGCTGTGACTTCATGAATCTTAAAATATATGCAAAAACAGACCTTCTCTACAGTCCTTCAGTTCAATATCATCATAGAATTTCAGTACTAAAATCATACAAATTTTAATTTTTTAAAAAATTCTCAACAATTTCACTGTTGATCTCTCTTGTCTTTTTGCCCACGGAAGTTTCTCTGCCTTAACTAATCTTTGAAGGTTTTATCACCTCTAAAATTCAGTATCTCTTTCTTTTATTTCAGTTCTTTCCAATAGACTGCAGAGAATTAAAGAAAGGAAGTTACCAGTGATGACAACTCTGTAGGAGCTGCAGGTAGAAACAATTTCTTTTCTCATTTTGAACGAACTATTTATTTCTGCCTATTTTGAAGATACTCCACAGCCTGCTTGATTTTTTTTCTCTGAAGCCAGGTCATCTAACAGGTCAATCTATTACTGCTCTGAATTGGGTCTGCTCTGCGGAATTTTTCATTGCACTGACATACATGTTTGCAGTCATTCTCTGCTACCTCTCCTCAGTTTCACTCACACTTTCTGAGAAAAATAAAGAAAGAAGAGGGAGAAAAAAAAGAAATATTATTAGTTTTAAGTACTCATTGTATCTTTTTATTTGCTGTCCTGGTTTTAGCAGCAGACCAAGGCAGGGGTTGGGGCTAAACTGTGACACTGAATGAAAACGGCCTTTCATGTTGCAAAAGAGCTTGTGCTTTAGGTGTTGATATATCAGGAGGCCTCAAGTAAGGCTCTAACTTTTGTTTCAGACAGTTTTGAGAGCCCAAATGGATTCAGACTAGAGCACACCAGTGACAATGAAATATGTGGGCAGTTTTTTCTTTTAAGGTATCAACACCCAATCTTTCGTTTATTGAGCCCTGGGCAGCTTGTGAAACATCTTATAAACTTTCTTTAGTACATATATTAAAATGTTACAGAAATATCCAAATAGAATCATAGAATGACCCTTTCAGTGAAGAATTTTTCCTTATGTCTAGACTGAACCTCCCCTGGCAGAGCTTGAGGCCATTCCCTCTCGTCCTGTCCCCTGTCCCTTGGGAGAAGAGCCCAGCTCCCTCCTCTCCACAACCTCCCCTCAGGCAGTTGTAGAAAGCAATGACGTCTCCCCTCAGCCTCCTCTTTTAATGTGCTTTTCACTGCTAATAAATCAGATGTAAGATGAGGTACTGCTTTCTCAAAGTGATTCCACAGTGCAGCAGTTAACATCTGACCAGAGCGAGAAGGCTACAACTCACATCTATACCAGTACCGATTATATACCTTTTGTGGTTGGGCTCGATGATCCGGTGGGTCTCTTCCAACCTGGTGATTCTATGATTCTATATGAAATATCTCAAATCAGATTAGATGTTTCTCATTTTCAAAAGCCATATGCCTCTGTGCTTTTCAAGTTAGTGTCGGTTCCTCCTAAATATTTGTGTAGAAATCTACTCTTCAAAATCATACAGCGAGATTTTCTTCAGCCTCCTGCACTCCTAAGCAGGTGTTATCTTTTGCTTTAGGTTGGTATACACCGTTTCAAAGGTTCCAGAGCATGAGCATGGAAGACTTTTCCCCTCCACCTCATTAAAGCACAGCTTGTATTGCAGAAGCCTTACCGTTTATTATAAAACAGAGAACAAAATTACATGTTTCGTACACAAGTCCCGAGACTGGCAGCTTGTTCAAATCGTCTCCCTGAAATATTCCTGAAAGGTTTAATGGGGAATCACTTTTCTGTCTTAGCAGTGCACACCTCATTTCCAGTAGCAGTCTCTCATCCTATTTAAAAAGTAGATTAACTCTATTCACATGATCATAAGCCATGAATTTTGCTGTCAACGGCAATGCAGGTAATTGTTAGTTTTACACTTCCTTCACAAAAGCAGATGATTAACATCTGGCTTCGAAGGATCCACACAAACTAAATGTAGATGAGGTGTAAGAAATTTGGGGCTGACAGCTCTCAGGTAGTTGCAGAGAGCAATGAGGTCCCCCCTCAGCCTCCTCTTCTCCACGATAAACACCCCCAGGTCTCTCAGCAGTTCCTCATAAGGCCTGTTCTCCAGCCCCTTCCCCACCTTCGTTGCTCTTCTCTGGACTCTCCAGTAGGTTGAGATGCTTTTTATACTGCAGGACCCAACACTGCACCCAACACTCAAGATGGGGCCACCCCAGTGCAGAGCAGAGCTGGACAATCCCCTCCCTCACACAGCTGGCCTGATATAAACATCAGACCTGATATAAATATTAGACCTGTGCTTAGGTTTTGCAATATAGAATTATAGAATCATAGAATCACCAGGTTCGAAGAGACCCACTGGCTCATCGAGTCCAACCATTTCCACCAATCTCTAAACCATGTCCCTTAGTACCTCATATTTTTCAGGTGAATAAACTCTTCATAGTCCTTGCCTTAAGGAAACAGTGTACAAGTCAATATATATTGCTAGATTATCTGAATATATTTAGGGTAATATATTAACGGGTAAGTGGTGACACAATAAGCACCTATTCTCTTGCCAGTGTTTCCATGGTACAAATTGATCAAGTAGTTTCAAAAAATACACAATTTTATTTTATTTTGTTGCTTGGGGTTTTTTTGCTTTTGATTACAAAATTACAGCTCCGTTCTCGCACTCCTCCGAAGATAATAATACACCTGTGGAACAGAGTGATGCTAATGCTGCCTTTAAAGGATTTAAATTTACACATTTGTTTATCATGTTTTCAACACAGTTTAGATAGTGACTTGAAATGCATGCAAGTAAAATAAATTATAGAATTAATGGATTAAGTGTGATGATTCTGTCAAATTTTCTACAACCAAATTGGGGAAAAATACTTGTAGAAAACCATGATCCAATAGTATAAACTGAGCTGTAACTTCTCCTTGGTACTTTGAGTCTCTGAATGATGCTGGTGGATGAATATCAATGATTTGACACAGACAACGGTAACACCTGCGTTTCTCAGCCCAGCTTCACTTATTTCTTCCCCAAAGCTGTATAAAGGCAAGGATAAAGAAAGTCATGGAAATCCCTCTCTTTTATTTTTTTTTCAGTTATTCCTAGAGGTCATTTAATACTAGAAGTTGAATGATTCCTGGCATTTTTAGCAATCCCACCACAGGATTTAACAGCAGAAGTTCTTACAGAAGACAGAGGAAAACCTCTGTCTGCTATTAATAGTATCTAACGATGAACTTCAACTAAAGATTCACTTTCTGGCAAGTGGAAGTCTGTTCAAGAATTCAGTTCTGTTGTCAGTTCCATATAAAGTGCAGTACTTTACCTGCTGATAAATCTTTGGTTTGTGTGGGAACATAGATAACACAAGATATTGTAGCAGACGCTAAGTAAAATGAACTCCGAGGGTAGCTTTTTTCCACCGTCTTGCACCATGATTCATTGAGAAAATGACTGAATTTGGATAAAAAGACAACAGATCTGGCTCTGTGAGGTCAGCTGAAAGGTTCAAATTAAATCAGTGTCTTCACTAATTTTAACTGTTGCCTAAACCAATCCTCCTGTGTGATATCTACAAGAATTGATAACGCTATGTAAGCTACTGAATTGCGAGGTTCTTATTTTCATTTGTGTGGAAACTGAACAGAGATGTTAAGAATCCAGCGGTGCCAGTCAAGGTGAGGACCAGCAGAGGGATGTATGAACAAATTATGTGCTATTTGGTGCTGAATGTTAAACCTAACCCAGGGCAGAGATGAAATCCACAGGAGTCCAACACAAAAAAATCAGAAAAACCATCCTTTTGTCACTGATCAAAGAAACAACCATTAATTTTTAAACTTTGGAAATCATAGAATCATAGAATCACGAGGTTGGAAGAGACCCACTGGATCATTAAGTCCAACCATTCCTATCAAACACTAAACCGTGTCCCTCAGCACCTCATCCACCCGTCCCTTAAACCCCTCCAGGGAAGGTGAATCAACCCCCTCCCTGTTCAACCTGTTCCAGTGCCCAATGACCCTTTCAGTGAAATTTATTTTCAGGCTAAATCCAGCAAACTTACTGCAATTCTCTCCATCAAAAGCATTTTTGGCTTATTTTTCACATCCTACGCAGAGCAATATGGATAAGTGCCAGTGTATTTAGTCACCCTTGAAGTGTAACCTCTGGCAATAGAAACGATTCCTACCCTCAGATACTTTTCCTCTTCCCTCATCTGGGCTAACGCACATATGATGAAATCCCAGTGTGCCCCTCCCTTGAATATCCTTAACATCTGACCTCAAACAGCTGTTTATTATTAAAAGGAATTTCCCACTGCTGTGCGTGTTGCTGTACACTCTCTCTATAGTCAGCGTATTTTTATCCCAAATACTTGAATTTACAAATAAGCTAGAAATGAATGCCTCGTATCAGCTTTAATTTTATAGCGCTGTGACCCGTTGTACCACTGTGTAATAACAGATCCCACTGTGACAATTAAAACAAATCACCCTACAGTATCTGCCATTAGGTACATTCATGCCTCATCAGGAACTGAATTGTCTTTTGTGATATATTTCAAAGAAAGGTATATAACTTTTGTCCTGTTTCCCCAAAGCGCAAAATGATTTTAAAACAAATCTGCCATCTTCCCGATTGACTA
>WAAB01000933.1:11633-22705 GCA_013389865.1 Piaya cayana | reverse complement strand
AGAGAGCAATGAGGTCTCCCCTCAGCCTCCTCTTCTCCAGGATAAACACCCCCAGCTCTCTCAGATGCTCCTCTTCTTCTCCAGTCCCTTCACCATCTTCGTTACTCTTCTCTGGACTCGCTCCAGAGCCTCAACATCCTTCTCGTGGTGAGGGGCCCACAACTGAACACAGGATTCGAGGAGCGGTCTCACCAGTGCTGAGTCCAGAGGGAGAAGAACCTCCGTGGCCTTGCTGGTCACATCATTTCTGATCCAAGCCAAGATGCCTGTTCCTGCCTCTAATGGTGCTTTGCAGGTAGCAAAAGTGATAAGAGAGTAGCAACAATACTGTCAGCTTGTCGGTGCTTTCTAAGAGGGGTTGAACTATTTCTCTTCCAGATCTTTACATCCTCACTGCTGGGAGCACTTGGAATTAAAGGGTTGTAAGTGAACAGTGTTTTCATTTATGTATTTTAGAAAGCTACTTCCAAACTCTTTTTCCGTTCCCAAGTGAGCAGGATGCTCGTAGTTAAGATTCATCTCATTAACTTTAGACATCTGCAGTGTAGATATCCACATCTGAACTAGTCCCTTGGAACTTACTTTGTAGTCAACAGAGATATAAACACTTTTAAAGGGGGATTCAGGTGACCTATTTGAGTCTCTTGGTAGCAGGGCACCCATTAAAACAACCGGTTCACAATGAGATGAGCACATTGAGGTGTCTGTACTTGGTCAGATGAATCCCACTGAGAGTTCAAGACCTTTGTCTAGGTGCTTTTTCAAATTGATCAGTGGGGAGAAGGCTGTAATCTGCTTAGTCAAGCCGTGCACCATAATTCTGGGGTTGGATTTTTTTGCCTGAAACCCATGCCAGTAAACAATTGAGAATTTGTTGAAGAGAATGATTCCTGGAGTCAGCCAAGGATAAGTTTGCTTGTCTTCACAGAGTAACATAGAAGCCTGACAGCGTTTTCATAGAATCATAGAATCACCAGGTTGGAAGAGACTCACCGGATCATCGAGTCCAACCATTCCCATCAAACACTAACCCATGTCCCTCAGCACCTCATCCACCTGCACCTTAAACCCCTCCAGGGAAGGCGAGTCAACCCCCTCCCTGGGCAGCCTCTGCCGGTGTCCAATGACCCCTTTCTGTGACTGTCTCTCCTGTTCCATGAGATGACTCCTAAGAGCAGCCCTGTTTTCAAACAAATGAGCACAGCCTGGAATCACACTCATATTTCCTACACTCTGGATGCTCTTAGTAACATGACATGTCTCCCAGCCCTTGACCCAAATTANGGAGACCTCATTGTTCTCTATAACTACCTGAAGGGAGGTTGTGGAGAGGAGGGAGCTGGGCTCTTCTGCCTTGTGACAGGGGACAGGACAAGAGGGAATGGCCTCAAGCTCCACCAGGGGAGATTTAGGCTGGACATCAGGAAAAAATTCTTCACAGAAAGGGTCATTGGGCAGTGTCAGAGGCTGCCCAGGGAGGTGGTTGACTCACCTTCCTTGGAGGTGTTTAAGGGATGGGTGGATGAGGTGCTGAGGGACATGGTTTAGTGTTTGATAGGAATGGTTGGACTTGATGATCCGATGAGTCTCTTCCAACCTGGTTATTCTATAATTCCATGATTCCCCAGCAACAGCTCTACTGGATTTGACAGCTCTCCTAACAAACCCCTCCAACAGAAGAAAAATGGCCCTGTAGTCTTTGCCTCTAATTAGACTTTCCCCATCGGACTGGATTTCCTTGCCTTTCTGTGTACAAAGCTCCACAGGCCACTCTGCAAAGACTGAAAGGGAAGTCAGTCAAAAGTGTGACACTTCTCCCCTTTCACATCTGTGCATCTCTAGCTCTTCCTAAAAAAAAAGCCAACTAATGGGCTGCCTCATTCTGCCAATGACCGAACTAATAACTGGATTTACATTTCTGTACCTTTCAATGGATTCATTTAATTCCCTTTAAAAATCTGATTCTTACTGGAGATAAGCCATCAGTGTGCTTAACAGGATGCTGAAAGTAGAAAGCAAATGTGGAAGAGCAGGTTCATTAGACAACACTTATTCCAAATGGGGAAGCTGAACACCAGATGCCATTTTGCATAACAAAAGCAGTCAATGATTAGCCCTTAGAGGTCTGTGATCCCTGAATAATAACCCATTTTTCAACCTTGTCTGTTATTTTCCTCTCTTCTCCTAAATTTTCAGCTTTAGGACTAGTCCATTTCAAAAAGCACGTAAACCAAATATGACTTGTAATGCTTTATGTCGTTTTAAAATTTAGTGTGATTTTCCAGAGTTTATTCAAAAGGGAAAAAAATGCTGCAGCCAACAATCTTTTATAGGAATAATAAAAAATTGGGACACACACACATATTTTTTTTTTTTTTAAAGTAAGAATAAAGTCTCTACATGAAAGGAAAGTGTGTGGATTTTGGGCCACCCCAGCTGGTAGAAATCCAGAGGGAGTTAGGAACACTCAATCAGTGTCAGGCTCTCCTAACACTGAATTCCTGGCTTTCAATCCCAGTGAAGAAAAATAGAGAATCCAATTCTTTATCTCCAGGGAAGCTGCTAAAATCATTATCCTCCCGAGCTCAAAAAGGGGAGTCCAGGCATATGCACTACTGATTTCTTTGAAGAGAGGTGGCTTTATAATCTGTTTCATCAGCTTTGAGTTTGGGAGTGGGGAATAAGACTTATCATGATCAAATCTGGGTGATTTGGATCCTAAAAGTTATATCAGCTGCTGAACACACTCAGGATAATCTGCTTCTTCCACAGCAGATCTTTTGTTGCTGTTTTTATTTGGCCTTTAAATGATTCTTCTGTATGAGGACAAAAGTGACACTCCCCACCATAGGTAAGGAAATGGTGTCTTGTCTTCAAAAAGAGCAAAGCAATAGAGTGAGTGCAAGGGAAAACTTTGACAGGAGTGAAAAAAAAACCAAAAACAACCCAGCCTTCGGGATTTGGAAGTTGCTGGGATACCTCTGTGAAGAAGTTTTANAGCCCAGCTCCCTCCTCTCCACAACCTCCTCTCAGGTAGTTGCAGAGAGCAATGAGGTCTCCCCTCAGCCTCCTCTTCTCCACGATAAACACCCCCAGCTCTCTCAGCCGTTCCTCATCAGGCCTGTTCTCCAGCCCCTTCACCAGCTTCGTTGCTCTTCTCTGCACTCATTCCACAGCCTCAACATCCTTCTTGTGCTGAGGGGCCCACAACTGAACACAGGATTCGAGGTATAAGTCTTGTTTCCCTTTTCTAATGAGCACCACTCATTTCAAACCGATGCTGCACAAGATGAACATCCTAAAAACAAACATAGCAGAGCACAAACTCATAGCCCAGGAGGTCTCTGTTAGATTATCCTTTCAAGCTTCTGCAGTGACAAGAACTAAAGGTTCAGTGCGATTACGGACAAACAGGAACATACTGCAGCAACAGATTTGGTACGATCACTTGAAAGCCAATAAGTATTTTTGTTTTAGTGACAGTTATCCGTAGTCTGTTGTGTCTGCAAGCTGGTGGCAAGACACTAGAACAAACTTACCAGCCCATCTGGTGCCTGGAATGAAGTTTTTCTGTGCTTCATGTTATTACAGGCAAGGCTGAAAGCAAGAAAACCTCCCGTGGTGCAGACGACGCTTCCATGTGAGGTCAAGAGGGTTGTCAAGCTAAAAGGGGCTGTAATAACATTTTAATGGCTGATGGTCATTTCTTGTATATATCGTATATGTATCTATGTTTATGTGTGTGTATAAAATATATGCAATAAATATAGAAATTAAAACCAAATCTAGGGTGGTTAACTTGAGAAGCAAACCAACATTGCAAGAGGAAATTTAGCAAAAAAAACCCCTTTTTATAAAGAAATCTTTTGATTACACCAGATTATTTTGCTATTCCCTTGCTTGGGGTGGCTTCTTCTGAAGGTGCTGTAGTAGAATAATTAACAAAACATCAGTTTTCAGCTGATAACAGATTTTTGCTGAATTTATTCGCTCTGTACTTCCCCTCTAAAACACTTTTCCAGTAATTGGTTTCAGTAGCACACAAATGCATATATACTTTTGAATTGCTGATTAGATGTTAGGGCTTGTAATGAAAATATTTCAGATATTAGCAACAACACAAAACATAATTATTAGTTTAATAGCACTTTCTATAATTTGCACAATTTCTGAGATTTTCCTCTATATTTTCAGTGCAAACCAATAGCAATTCTCCCTCAAAATAATGGAAAATACTACTGTAGAGGAGCAGAACGGCTGAAAAAAACATATTATCACATGCTTAATGTCCTAAAATAGGTTGATTCCTTCTGTTTTGTTGGTTGGTTTTCTTCCTTTCAAATTTAAGCTATCATGTTGGCAGGTAGCACCAGGTGGCACTGTTACATAATCATCTATATATTATTATTTTTTTTTTAGCAGGAGAACAAGGTTCTAGTGTTGGACAGACACACATCGACCATGGGGGTGAGTGCGAGGCTTTGGGTGGCGAGCAGTTGAGGCAGAGAGCAGAGAATTTACTTTGTACCCACACTCCCCTTTCATTCCAATTCTTATACTCAGTTACCAGAGTGTACAGATTTATCCTTGGCAGGGAAGCCAAGATTTCCAGAGTGCTCCCTTAGCAAGTTTGCGGATGACACTGAGCTGGGTGGAAGTGTGGATCTGCTGGAGGATCGGGAGGCTCCAAAGGGATCTGAACAGGCTGGATCCATGGGCTGAGACCAATGGGATGAGGGTTAACAAGGCCAAATGGCGGGTCCTNAGAGAGCTGGAGGTGTTTAGGCTGGAGAAGAGGAGGCTGAGAGGAGACCTCATTGCTCTCTATAACTACCTGAAAGGAGGTTGTGGAGAGGAGGGAGCTGGGTTCTTCTCCCAAATGACAGGGGACAGGACAAGAGGGAATGGCCTCAAGCTCCACCAGGGGAGGTTGAGGCTGGACAAGAGGAAAAAATTTTTCACAGAAAGGGTCATTGGGCATTGGCAGAGGCTGTGCAGGGAGGTGGTTGATTCTTCTTCCCTGGAGGGGTTTAAGGGACGGGTGGGCGAGGTGCTGAGGGACATGGGTTAGTGATTGATGGGAATGCTTGGACTCGATGATCCAGTGGGTCTCTTCCAACCTGGTGATTCTATGTTTTGACGGTTCTGTGATCTCCAGCATGCGTTTTGTAAGTAACTCTGTCTGAGGACTTGTGTACAGCTAAAGAAAACAAGATTTACTTACTAGCTACTCAGTTACCTCACTGGTGTCCTACATTAATAGGCATTTTTTCCAAAGCCCCATGTGTATGACTGTCCTTGACACAAAGATGAGAAAGGGAATACAGGTTTATGAAGAACCAGCCACAAGAGGATTATGAGATTAATTCTGTCACTTAGAGTCGTGTAAACACCGCAGTATTTTGTGGCACTGGGTATGGTGGCAATGAGGGCTTTCAGCTTCCCCATCGTGAGGATTGTCACAGGTTTGGGTTTGTCTCTTGCATTTGCATCACTTTTAACACAGGCTTCCCTCAGTAAAACCAAGTGAAATATTAAAAAATACAGGACACACAGTTTTATATATCTCCTACTATTTACCTATCCTGCAGGTATCCTTCAGGTGCTCTTCCAGTGAGGACTTGGTTCTTACACAAAATTTCCATCTTAGAGGGGACTCCAGTCTGAGAAAGCAGATTTATCTTTATATCCTGTTGCATTTTTATTCATTATTTATCTAATTTATCATTTTAATTTCCTTCTTTTACTTTTTGTAATTTTTTTCTTTCCCTTCAGTTATATTTCTATTTCCTTAACAGGTGCTGGTTTCATGACTACTGCCTACATCCAACCTTTGGCTCCTACCTGCCCAGCTCTAACATCAAGTCATCAAGGCTGAATATTCTTTTAATCTTATGCGGAACGTACCAAATCCTGCGTTGAGTCTCCTCACACGCAGAACTTGCTCTCAATTAAATGCCTACAGCTTGGCACAACAGCTTATGCAGCTGTGGATTTTATAGACACTCACTACTGGCTCCTGCTTGTGATTATATGCAATATTTATTGGTTTGACTTGGTAATGACTTCAGGGTGCCAAGACTAACTGTGTCTTTGGTTAGATTATGATAAGAATTCTGTGTCTCAAGTGTAAAAATGATATACTATTTCCATATATGCATACACTCTCTCAACTTTGTATATGATTTCATAAAGCCCTGTAAAATTTCAGAACAATTATTCAGCAATTCACATTTTTTTATGAAATATTAGAATAATGAATGTAGGATGTCACATAATACGAGACAAGTAGCCAAATGATGTGATGCATCGCTTGAATCAATAGATCAACCAAAATGAAAAGGGGAGGATGGAGAAAAGGGGAGGATGGAGGTGTCTTAGCTACCTGCCAAGGTGCCTCTGAGACACTGGTAGACACAGGGTAACAATGATTAAATAATAACGTGTAGGAATGGAGTAGAGACATAAAACTTGATTAGTGAAGTTTGGCCCCCTTCCTGGATTAAGTGAGATTCATCAGCTTTAAAGAAATTATGTAAAAATGTGAAAGCCACTCAAGTCAGAGAAAAAACAGTCAGTCAGTGGATCAGGACTGTGATTTCCATCAGTAGAACTGAGGTTTGGCTCTGTTGATGGGAGATCATGGAATCAAACACAGAGATCAATATGAACAACATGTCTTCCATTTATTGAGCTTAACTGTTTCTTTATAAACCCTTTTCAGTTACATAACTGGGTGCCNCCTGGAAGCTGGGGTAGTGGGGCATGCCTGAGTATAGATAATCGTTGCAAGAAGAAGTGTGGTGTTTAAAATACCTTCTGGTTGTTCGTAACAGCCTCTCTGACTGACTTTATTGATCTGAAGGCAAAGCTAGTGGGGAAAAAAACATGTCAGCATTTCTCAGATGCCTTATAATTCACCAGAAAAAAACTAAACCCGGTATTAAGGTTAAATGGAAATACAAGGTAGGATTCATGGCAGTCTTGCAACTGATTTGTTACAGTTTTCGGGGAACACTCTGCTTTTTGAAAGAACCTAGGTCCTGATAAAATGTATGACAGCCAAAGATGATGATGGAAGCAAAATGGGGAAAACATGCTAGAAAAACACAAGTGGGGAGGGAAAGAAAAATCACAGTTAATGATTCCAGAAAGACTCCTAATCCAAGAAACAGAATAACTCATATTCTGACTTCACAGAATCATAAAATCATAGAATCGTTACATTAGAAAAGACCTTAGAGACCATCAACTCCAACTGTACTTGTCTACTACTATTATCATGGCCCCAATCACCTCACCTACCTGCCTTTTAAACCCCTCCAGGGATGGGGACTCCAACACCTCACTGGGCAGCCCCTGCCAGTGCCCGATGACCCTTATAGTGAAGAAGTTTTTCCTAATGTCCCTATCTGTACCTCTCCTGGTGCAGCTTGAGGCCATTCCCTCTCGTCACAGAATCCCAGAATCACTAGGTTGGAAAAGACCCACAGGATCATCAAGTCCAACCATTCCCATCTTTCTGTCACTCGGGAGAAGAGCCCAGCGCCTTCCTCTCCACAACATCCTTTCTGGTAGTTGTAGACAGTGATGAAGTCTCCCCTCAGCCTCCTCTTCTCCAGGCTAAACAACCCCAGGTCATTCAGTTGTTTCTTATAAGACTTGTTTTCCAGCCCCTTCACACATTTCATGGCTCTTCTCTGGATTTGTCCTTTCCTGATGTATCTCCAGCCAGGCAGAATGGGCAAAACTGTGAGATAAGATGATATTTTTTTTGCTTTCGAGTCTGCTGGGTCATATCACAGAGGCTCTTATATCCTATTACCATAATAGTATGGAAAGTATGAAGTCACCGGCAGGGAAAGCTGCACTTGAAGTGTGTCTCACTGGCAAGTGTCACTAGTCAAGAGGAGGAATAACTGTTTCCTGCAGTACCTGTTATTCCTTAGAGCTCTCTCAACCATGCTTAGCACATAAAATCTGACAAGATTAGAACCTCAGGTGGTATGGCTTCAGGCAAAGGAGAAATTCAGTTACCTGTCAGTTGTAATAATAAAGAGATGAGTGAAACCACCACAACGCTGTCTCTGTCTTTCCCCTGGATCACCTCTCTTTTAAGACGCCCTTATCGAGCAGTTATTCCCCGTATCTGCTGATGAAAGAACAAGCTAAGTGTTGTGCAAAGAAAAAGCGAGCCTTAAATCTATTTTATGGGTCGACTAAGTTTCTTTGAATATTTTTTATGATGTTTTTACTCCTCTGTTTGCTCTACTTTTAAACCGAGCTATAAAAAAAGGAATCGCTTCCAATGCCATTAGCAGGTATGAGATACTCAAACGCATTCCTTATTTTTCTTTTGAGTACCTTCCATCTTACGAGGTAAATTAAAGGTTTCAGCTGAAGCGCAGAAGTGGTGTACTCCAGCTCTCACTGAAATCAGTCTCATTATCCTCAGGTATTCCTACATCAATATCTATTTCCTTTTAATAGAGATTGTAGACTACTTATTTGTTGCAGCTGTACTGAAAAGCTACAGCTAAGCCCTGTTGCCTAACCACCTACCCTATCATTTTCTAGGAAAACTGGTGTAATAAAAGGAATCTAGTTATATTCTTCAATGCCTGTATTAATACTACACCTCTTCTACTCCATTTGTACGGTTTTCAGATTAAATTGTCATTGCTATTCCTGAGTAAATCATCTCAGAATATTTTGATTGCTTAGTCGGCTGCAAAATGTTGTTTCCCAATCAAATGGACTGGGTTTTTTGTCTGAAACAAAAGTAACAAAAAGCAGATTTTTCTCCTGTGGTTAACTCAGTTATTCTAAAAAGCAAAATCTCAATTCTCAGCCCTTTAGGATGACAGTATTTTCACACTGTAGTTTGTTGTGGATTTTTGCTTTCGTCGTTAGCCTTTAATGCAGCAACGACTAACAGACAGAGACCTTAAAAAATTCAGTGGCCATGTGACGGCTTCAGTGCATTTACAGCTCTTTTCAAAGAAAATTGTTTTGCAGAAACGATGGAGAAAGATTTCAAACCAGAGACCCATTTAACATGTCCCTACAGGAGGGGAAAGGATTCCTCCAGGTGCAATTTGACACACATCCATTCAAGTTTTTACATGGTAAGTCTGGTCACTTGCATAGTAAATACACAAAGGTAAATAAGGCACAACTTTGATGTAGACCTCAAGAAAAAAAAAAAAAAAAGACAGGTTGTGGACCACTTAACCAGATGCCACAGGGTCTACGCGGGGCCTCTGTAATTTTGTTTTTGTAACTGCTGCCTCTATTAAAAAGGCACCGGGGCCTGAATGCTTGTAAATGAGAACATCGTCTTCTCAACACAGCCTCAATTTTGGAAGCTTTCCATTTACTTATTAATGAGTGATACCCCTCAGTCATCAGCATGTTAACATTTTACAAAATTTTTCTAAAATTTCACTTTAAAAACTCCTCTTTTTTTTTCCTTTCTGGTTGTTTCCCAGCTAGACACTTATGTTATTTCTTCTCCCTGAACTACACAGTGAACTCTGTGTTTCTGTGACCTTAAAAGTCAGGTGTAAAAATGTGAGGTCTTTGTAGAGGATTTTGATGGTAAAAATTCTCCTCTTGTACTCTTAGCTGAATATACCGTGTCCTGGGTTGCATTAATAGAAGAGCGACCGGCAGCTCAAGGGAGGTGATTCTGTCCCTCTTCCTCTCTTGTGAGACCCCAGCTGGAGCATTGTGTCCAGTTCTGAGACCCTCAATAGAAGAAAGAGATGGAGCTGCTGGAAAGGGTCCAGAGGAGGCTACAAGGATGGTCCGAGGGCTGGAGCACTTCCCGTACGAGGACGGGGTGAGAGAGTTGGGGTTGTTCAGCCTGGAGAAGAGAAGGTTCCAGGGAGACCTTAGAGTGACCTTCTAGTAGTTGAAGGGGCTACAAGAAAGCTGGGGGGGGAGTTTTTACAAAGGCTCGGAGTGATAGGATGACGGGGGGTCGCTTTAAATTGGAGAGGGGCAGATTTAGACTAGACTTAAGGAGGAATTTCTTTACTATGAGAGAAGGTTGCCCAGGGAAGCTGTGGCTGCTCCATCCCTGGAGGGGTTCAAGGCCGGGTGGGATGTGACCTTGGGCACCTGATCCAGTGGGAGGTGTCCCTGCCCATGGCAAGGGGTGGAACTGGAATCTTTAAGGTCCCTTCCAACACAAACTATTCTATGATTCCATGATTCTATGATTCTAAACCTGAGAAATCCTGTCAAGACTCACATTAACCTTACAATAAATAGTTGTGCTGTGCAAAGCCTTGGTTACAGAATTTTAAAAACACACCTTGGTTTGCTTGGTGGCACAGTGGGTTAATCTCCCCGTTCCTGCTCAGGATGAGCAATAATAACCTTGGGTACCGATCAGCTGCGGTGGGATTCAATGTCAGGAGGAGTATCAGCATTCAGTGCAGAGATGTATTCGAGTACCAGTTGTAAAGATTGTGATTTTTTAAGTATATCTCTGAAGGAGAAGCACGGAATAAGCTGTCTCAGGTGCACATGCCTATTCATGTATTTTGCTTCTGGCCTGTCCTAACCTTCAGATTGTTTCAAGTCCCGTCCTCCGACTGAGCTCGGCACAATGACGCATTATTCATTCATCCCTCTTCAGGTCTTATATCAGTGTAAAACATTTATACGAGACAAGAGCTGTTTCATATATATTTCTGCACACATCTTTTTAGTTGACATATAGTCTAAATCAGACCCTCTCTCCAGAGATTCTTCCACACAAAAAAATACACACAGAAAATTTGGATTGTTTGGTTAAAGAAATACCTGCCAGAAGCCCACCCAGCTGTGCTCTCTCTTCCTCCTCAACAGGACAGGGAGTGAAAATAAGGCATGATGTAAAGAGAGGGAGATCACTTAGCAGTAGTCATCACAGCCAAAACAGACTTGTGGAAACATAATTTCATTTATTGTCAATTAAAATAGATATAGAATCATAGAGTCATAGAGCAACCAGGTTGGAAGAGACCCACCAGATCATCGAGTCCAACCATTCCTATCAAACACTAACCCATGTCCCTCAG
>WAAB01000932.1:0-13588 GCA_013389865.1 Piaya cayana | reverse complement strand
GGGGGTGGGAAATGCTAGTGAACTTCTGAAGGAAGTGACAAACTCCTTGATGGAATCACCTCAACTGGCTTGCCTGGGCTTGAAACTCCACCTCCTGCGTGCTGTTCGCTGTACATTTAGTTCACCAAAGTACCTCTTCAGGGAGGGGCTGTCTCCTGAAAGCTTCAAGATGTATCGCTTCCTGCCTCCCTAATCAGCTGTGCAAGAGGGTAAATTTAGAAACAAAAGGCAAGCGCAGCAGGGCTGGCAAATGAGTTTAGTGCGCATTCAAACCTGTTTTGGAGAAGTCAGAACAGGTCGTGCACGTCTCCAGCTCAGGCAGAACCAGCAGGCTCTGAGCAAAAGAATAAACGACTTGCATACATTTAGCACCTTTCATCCCGAGAGAGCTTGAAATATTTTACATAATAGGAGTTCTTGCCTACCCACTCATGAAACCTGAAAACTTCCACCTGTGGAAGGAAGGCGGCCCGGGCCAGATGGGGCACAAGCGCTTCAAAGAGGCAAGTGAAGACTCCTCTTCTCTTCCCAAACACACAGGAGGAATTTAGGTGGGCACATGAATGAGCCGGGTTGGAGTTTAGCCAGGAAAACAGGGTATGAAATAGTCCTTGGTTGGCACTGAGTGCAGCGAATTATTTAATGACCCCGAGCCAAACACAGATCATTTCATCTTAACTCACTGAAATTGCTCCAGAGTCCCAAAGAAGGTTTATAGTCCAAAAAAACCCCCCTCTTTCAAGTCTCAGGAAGCTTATTTATTCAAGGGCAGAATAGCAAACAGCAGAAAGTCAGCTACAAGGAAGACCTTGGTCAGTAGGAAAACAAAGAGAAAAGTATATCATAAAGAGAAAGTTTGGAGTGAAGGGGGTGGGAAATACGCCCCTCCCTTAAGGAAAATATATACCTGTAAACAAATGATGGGTAAGTCTGCAGGCCGTCGTTTTCACCACACTGCTCTGCACCGAAGAACGTGCAAAAGACTGTTCCATTAGAAAAGACCACACACTATTTCTGCCGGATTTTTTTTTCCCCTCTTACCCAGTTTGATGCTTTTGTTTTTGCCAAGACTGGTATCTGGGCTCAGCGTCAAGCTCATCAGTAGTTCCCTCAGAGTTCCAGCCAGAAATACATCTTTTCCACAAAGGCTGGATGATTTTCAGGACGATTTTACTTCTCCGCAGGAGGTTTTGCTCCTGCTAAGTGGGAGCTGTGCTCAATCTATTGTATCTTGGCCACACTCAGGCTTGCCTAGCTGGGTTAATTCACAGACAAATTGAACACATGCAGCATGTTTAGTCAGAAGACATCACTCAAGTGCCCTTTAACACAGTGGAAACTTTTTGTCCAGTTTATTAAAGCAGTTGAGCTTAATCAAAGCACGTAAATATTTTCAAGAGAAGAAAAGAGCAGGTACTAAAGGACTTCTTCAGCAGAGAAAGAACCAGTGTGTTCGGTTTTGGGGCCCTCATTACAGGGAAGATATTGAGGTCCTGGAGCGCATCCAGAGACGGGCAATGAAGCCGGTGGAGGGGCTGGAGAACAAGTCTTGTGCAGAGCAGCTGAGGGAACTGGGGCTGCTTAGCCTGGAGAAAAGGAGGTTGAGGGGAGACCTTTTCACTGCCTACAGCTACCTGAAAGGAGGTTATAGTGAGGTGAGTGTTGATCTCTTCTCCCAGGTGACAGGACCAGAGGGAATGGCCTCAAGTTGCACCAGGGCAGGTTCAGATCGGACATTAGGTAAAATTTTCCTCACTAAAAGGTTCTCAGGTACTGGCAGAGGCTGCCCAGGAAGGTGGTTGAGTCCCCATCTCTGAAGGTGTTTAAAAGAGAAGGTGATGAGGTGCTCAGGGATCTGGATTAGTAGTGGGCAGGTATAGTTGGACTCAAAGGTCTCAAAGGTCTTTTCCAGCTTAGTGATTCTATGATTCTAGGAATTACCAGACAAAGTGGTAGAATAAAACCTGCACCTTTCTGAGTGCTTTACCTTCAGAAACAACAAATTAGAAAAGCGACAGGGGTTAGAAGTTGAATCACAGGTACGTCTGTGATCTTCAGCTCAGTCCGCTGATCTGAACCTCTAGGAACCTGCATTTTCTAACCTGCATTTTCAAGCTCATTAGACCATGAGCTCTAGGAGTGTCCCCAATTCTTTGAGATGGTCCATCAGCCAGGCCGCCCACCCACCCACCCCGAGGCTGGGTCAGCTCTGTTCCATTTCTGAGAGATACTTGTCAAACTTGTTCTTCAAGTTCTCCTATGACACACGTACTACAGCCTCCTCAGGCACCCAGCAAGGCACTCGGAAGAGTAGAAGGAGTAAAAGGGGGTTTTACTAACCTTAAGTTTACCTTAATGCAATTTAACCAATAACTTTTGGTCCTGCGCTCCCTGAAAAGCAGATGAATAGTAGCAGTTTATTTTTACTTGAAAATCATCATTAACCTTATAATCAGCTTTTCTCAAGATAAATCTGCAGTTTCGATACAGGACGGGACATGATGAGATTGAGAACAGCCCTGCAGACAAGGACTTGGGGTGCTGGTTGATGAGAAACTCAACACAAGCTGGCAATAAGCACTTGCAGCCCAGAACACCAGCTGAATCCTGGGCTGCATCAAAAGAAGTGTGGCCAGCAGGTTGAGGGNCCCTGTGTCCCGTTCTGGAGGCCTCAGCATGGGAGGGACATGGATCTGTTGGAGCAGTTGCAGAGGAGGCCATGAAGATGATCCAAGGGCTGGAGCACCTCCCATGTGAGGACAGGCTGAGAGAGTTGGGGTCGTTCAGCCTGGAGAAGAGAAGGCTGCAGGGAGACCATGGTGTGGTCTTCCAGTACCTGAAAGGGGGCCTCCAAAAAGGCTGAGGAGAGACTGTTTACAGAGGCGTGAAGTGACAGAATGAGGGGGATGGCTTTAAATTGGAAGGGAAAAGGTTTAGATCAGCCATTAGGAAGAAATTCTTCGTGCTGAGGGTGGTGGAGATGCTGGCACGGGTCACCCAGGGAAGGGTGGCTGCCCCATCCTTGAAAGTGTTGAAGGCCAGGTTGGACGGGGCCTTGGGCACCCTAGTCTGGTGGGACATGTCCCTGCCCATGGCAGGAGAGTCAGAACTGGATGATCTTTAATGTCCCTTTAAGATCCCTTCCCCAAACCATTCTATGATTCTATAAACAGCCCGGCTACTGCAATCCTCCTCTCACATTTCCCTCATTATCACTGCTCTCCTCTGGAAAAATCTTCAGTTCAGTTCTTTCATCAAACGCTGTACGCAAAGGGTGGACCAGTTGTTCGCTGTCACAAACCAGCACAGGATTACTTTGTGTCGTATTTGCATTTTTGCATCTCATGAGAGCACATGCATCTTTATAGCAGCAAAATGAGAAATAAGTCAATTTTGTGATGTTCTCCTGAGTCACAAAACCAGGCTCAGCAGATAACTGAGCTACCAGTTCCTAATCTTGAGTTCCTCTAGCTGACAATTTTGGAGCCCCTGCTTGTGTGTCTGTCTTTATTGCTGTGCCTCTATCTTTTCTCCAAACACTTGGCTGTCTGGTCTTGTCTTAGAGACACGTGAAGCCCCTCCAGATGTTGTGGGTGCATTTCTAAATACGACTCATTAATATTTGCAAACGTATTAAAACGTGTAAATGCATAAATGTAAACATCCCTGCCAAGACTGGAGTATCGAAATAACATGGAAAGTGTGTCAGACATTTTTACAGATGACAAAGCGGAAAAAAGAAGACAAAGACTTTGAAAGTGGCCACCAGAGTGAGTGCTAGGAGCAAGTAGAGAACTCAGTTTGCCTGTTATGGGATTAAAAAAATCTCCTTTTTGTGCCAGTAGCAGACTATGTCCTATGCAAGCACAAACCACAGTCCAATATTGCTGTCCTGGGAGGTGTTCAAGGCCAGATTGGATGGGGCCTTGGGCGGTTGGTCTGGTGGGAGGTGTCCCTGCCCATGGCGGGGGGGTTGGAACTGATTGATCTGTGAAGTCCCTTCCAACCCAAACTACTCTATGATTCTATGATACAAAATATTCTATAATTCAAAACCAAAGCTCGAAGACTTCTGACTTCAAAAACACCCTGAATCCGCTTCAAATGCCTGAACACCAGCTCAACATCTTATATTCCAGCGTCCTGCCAAAGAAATCCCTAGCAACAAAAGTTGTAGCACAGAAACAGTTTTACTCGAGGACAAAATAAATCCACCCGTTAATACATTTTAAAACAGTCTGGGCCTACCCATGGAGGCAGCTTAAATCTTCAAAACCAAAGAAAACCCAGCAACTGTAATGAGATCTGCGGGATGGGTAAGCAAGCTAAAAATATCTTAATCTCTCCTAAAAACAAACTCGAGCAAGTATGATAGAATCATCAAATCATAGAACGGTTTGGTTGTATTGGCTTGGAAGGGACCTTAGGGATCATCCGCTTCCAATTCTCCTGCCATGGGCAGGGACACCTCCCACCAGACCAGGGTCCCCAAGGCCCCATCCAGCCTGGCCTTCAACACCTCCAGGGATGGGGCAGCCACAACTTCCCTGGGCAACCTGTGCCAGTGCCTCACCACTCTCACTGCGAAAAATTTCTTCCTAATGTCTCATTTAAACCTTCCCCCTTCCAATCTAAAGCCATTCCCCCTCGTCCTATCACTACACGTCCTGTAAATGTTCCTCCCCAGCTTTCTTGTAGGCTCCCTTTGGGTACTGGAAGCTGCTCTAAGGTCTCCCCACAACCTTCTCTTCTCCAGGCTGACCAACCCCAACTCTCAGCCCTCTGGTCATTTTTGTGGCCTCCTCTGGACTCGTTCCAACAGTTCCAACCACCAAGCAGACTTTCTAACTGGGATGGCACTTCTCTTGGGTTTTTGCTTTCCTTGTGTGCCTAGGAAAAAAAAATACTGTAATGCTCATGAGAATCCGAGTTGTCTTTAGGCAGGAAATTAGTGTTTATATATAGCGTGTCTATATATAGATACGCACATAACTGCGTGCAGCATTACTCTATGTGTATATATGTATAATGATGCAACATTCCCCTCCCCCTGCTTTTACACTCAAATGGTTTCTTTTGCTTCCCAGAAAGAAAACTGGGTGAAACTCAACAGGCAAATTGAAACTGAAAAGCAGTGAAACCTGCAAGGACTGGGGCAGAGAAGGAAGAACCAGTGCGTGTTCATCTTGTCAGTGGCAACCGTGCACTCTTCCACCAAACACTGATGAGCGGCTGAGCAGAGCTAACGTGAATCAGCTCACCCTTCCTCCTCGGTGTTCACATGCCAGTGAAGAACTGTCTTTTGATATGCGCAAATGACCTTTCTGTAATGTATTCATGGGTTTAGAGAGTAGAATCAGATGTTGACCTAGACGGCCTGGTCTGGTGAGAGGTGTCCCTGCCCACGGCAGGGGGCTTGGAATTAGATGATCTTTAAGGTCCCTTCCAAGCCAAACCATTCGATGATTCTATGAAATGACATTGCAAACCTTACATTCCTTCATGGTAATACCTGGCTGTAGGAGCCCCCAAACCAGCAGTGGGTTACAATCACAGAAACAGAGAATGGGTTCAGTTGGGTTGGACAGGACCTTAAGAATCATCCAGTTATTCCAACCCCCCTGCCATGGGCAGGGACACCTCCCGCCAGACCAGGCTCCTCAAGAACCCGTCCAACCTGGCCTTCAACGCTTCCAGGGATGGAGCAGCCACAGCTTTCCTGGGCAACCTGTGCCAGTGCCTCACCACCCTCAGCGTGAAAAATTTCTTCCTAATGAGTGATCTAAATCTTCCCCCTGCTAATTTAAAGCCATCCCCCCTCATCCTGTCACTCTGCCCTTGTAAGAAGTCCTCCCCAGCTTTCTTGTAGCCCCCTTCAGGTAATGGAAGCTGCTCTAAGGTTTCCTTGGAGTCTTCTCTTCTCCAGGCAGAACAACCCCAACTCCCTCTGTCTGAATCAATAAGAAGCACTTAAAAAATGCTTCACCCTCAAACCATTTTGCAAACATGAATATTCCCATGCTCCCAGTGAAACTATAGGAATGGTTGATAGGAATGGTTGGACTCGATGATCTGGTGGGTCTCTTCCAACCTGGTTGTTCTATGATTCTATGATTCTGTGCCACACAGCTTTCCTGGGCAATGGTAAAAATGCCTCTCTTAAAGGCTAAGCACAAAGTCAGAGGTGCTTCTGTAAGGTGGAAGCCTGTTTGTCCAGGGCAATGTGTATCCAGACCGAGTATCCCCATCTGCGTTTGAAAAAAAATCTTTATTTTCACTTGTCAGCAATGCACTCGCCTCAATACGCTGGTCTCGGTTAGTGACATTGAAAACAAAAGGCGAGCAAAAGCGAAGCCAGTTCCTGCAAACAAACAAGTAACCAAATGTCTTCACTTCATTAGACAGTAAGAGCCGCTAAGAAACTCATCGAATCATAGAATCACCAGGTTGGAAGAGACCCATCGGATCATCGAGTCCAACCATTCCCAGCAATCCCTAAACCATGTCCCTCAGGACCTGATCCACCTGCACCTTAAACATCTCCAGGGAAGGTGAATCAACCACCTCCCTAAGGCAGCTGAGTTTGTTGTGAAGTCATAAATACATAGAACACAAAAATAAACTGGCAGTAGTAACAGCTGTAAGGAACCCAACCCTTACCAGACCCATGGATTTTCACGCAAAAGCAGCTTATTTTCTGTGCCACAGCAAATACACACGGTTGTGATGAGAGGAACTTGGATACTCACATTCCCTTTTGGGTGACAGGTTTCCTACCATTCTTACTGCTAAGGTGCAAAGAAGAAAAATTCTAATTCTCAGTGATCTTCTCTGAGAAACAGAAGACCCAAAAGCTTACTTGGAAGCACACTCTTTCTGGCTCACTGAAACCAATACTTTTTATTTTGAACCAAGGGTTGAAACGAAGTGTTGGAACGGGCCCAGAGAAGGCTACAAGCATGATCAGAGGGCTGAAGCATCTCCCATACAAGGACAGGCTGAGAGCTGTGAGCGTTCAGCCTGGAGAAGGTTGCCCCATCCCTGGAGGTGTTGAAGGCCAGGTTGGATGGAGCCTTGAGGAGTCTGAGATAGTGGGAGGTGTCCCTGGCCATGATAGGGGGTTGGAACTCGATGATCATTAAGGTCCTTTTCCATCCAAATGGGCCTGGAACACATGGACTCTATACCCTGCTTTGATGCAATACAGTCGATTTAGGGCTGCCTCACAAGTTCACTCATACTTCAACTGCTGCAATGTCACGAACTTATAAATGGGAGAGAGTGATACGGGGAATACAATGAGTGCCTTGTCTTGTCCTGGCACCAGCTTTCTATTTCCAGGCACAAGGTGTGATGTTAAATTTAAATTTAAAGGATCCGAGTGACTAAACCTAGCTGGAATGTGTCCAGAGGAGGGCCATGAAGATTATCTGAGGGCTGGAGCACCTCTGCTAGGAGGACAGGCTGAGAGAGTTGGGGTTGTTCAGCCTGGAGAAGACAAGGCTCCACGGAGACCTTAGAGCAGCTTCTAGTACCTGAAGGGGCTACAGGAAAGTCGGGGAGGGACTTTTCACAAGGCCATGGAGTGACAGGATGAGGGGGAATGGCTTTACACTGGAAGGGGGAAGATTTAGATTAGACGTTAGGAAGAAATTTTTCATGCTGAGGGTGGTGAGACACTGGCACAGGTTGCCCAAGGAAGCTGACTGCCCATCCCTGGAGGTGTTCAAGGCCACGTTGAACGCGGCTTTGAGCAGCCTGGTCTGGTGGGAGGTGTCCCTGTCTACTGCAAGCGAGTTGGAACTGGATATCTTTAAGGTCCCTTCCAACCCAAACCTCTCTATAACCCCATGAGTGAAAGACAAACTGATCAAAGCATCAAGGCCTGGATCTTTAACTGAGGAAACACACAACTGCACAGAATTTCACAGGGTTGTGGGATTTCAGCGCTGAACAGTAGGAGTTGCAAACTCCTAAAATGCTAACAGTGCATGACTTCAGCCACCGCAAACTGTGCTACATTAAGAGAACACCTTTCAGAGTTTGTTTTACAGAAACTAAAAATTAATGAATCCTGTCAGCAATTCTTAAAAAACTAAAATCTTCAGGCGCTTTCAAGGGACGTCATCGCGTATTTCACAAGTCAAAACTTGGAAATGAAAATAAGTGTGTCTTTATTGATAGTCTGCCACAAATGACCGTATAAACTTAAGAGTTAGCCAAAAAAAAAAAGTATCTGCTACGTGGGAAGATCCTGAACATTGCAAGCGTATCAGCAGCAAACGGATGCTTTCCTAGAGGAGATAACAGATGTTCTGTGAGCGGCTCTCACTGCAGTGCCACGTGCAATTATTGTTTTACACGAGCCGTACGAGGCTCAGCAGAGTCGCTGTCTCTTCATTATTGCAAACGCACAGAGGGTATAATTAATCGTTTAGCCCTTGCTGACTTCAGTGGGACTCCTTTTCCTCTTAGGTGAGCTCGCACACAATGCTTGCAGGACTGCGGTTTACGGTTACGAAAGCAGCGACAAGGGGGACGAGAGCAGACGTACTACGAGAGGAATTCCAACAATCCAATGCATCCACCTTAACGAAGGAAATCAGCTGTCGTTCCGCGCTACTGAACGTTAAAACCAAACGAGGATGTTTAAGCACAAAGTATATATTTATACCAAATAAAACAACTGAAAAAAAGTATTACATAAAGAAAAAATAATGTAACAGAACATACTTAAGTACCTAACTTACAGTCATGCTCGTATCTAAAAGTAACATCGGTAACTAATATATATAATTTTTTGACAAGGGTGTGTTTAAGAGGTCTCTAACATACAACATTCTAAATGTGGAGAGTATTTGTTCCAAGCTAAAGAAAACAAATTATTTTACACAGGCACACCTGTTAATTTGTATAAAAAAAAACCAACAAAAACATGCTTGTAAGTGAAAAAAGGTCACTTTAGTACTAATTCTCCAGAAGTGTGATAGCTACGTAGTGTTAATCATGTCGAAATCGTCTCTCTGTTGCATTGGTGAGCGCCAACACTGAACGGTAGAATATTTGATCTGTATGGTTTGCCGGTTCCGCAGCCAGTTTCAAAGCAGGAGCCAGGGCCGGGTATGGAACAGCACGGTCCCGTGCGGCCCCATCCGCCTGCGTGTAGTGTATTTTTTAGAACTAAAAGCTATTACAATTATTACAATGATTTCTGTTTCAATATATACATCAGTATAAAATACTACCCCAAAACACCGTCGCGTTTCGAACGATTTTAACCACTTCATCAAACATTTGCAGAATTAAAAAAAAAAAAAAAAAATCCAAATTAACGTTGATTGGCAACAGTACAGCACTCTATGGTACGTTTCCTAATAAATGAGAGAACGGAAATGTATTAAAAAATCAATTAAAATAAGTATCACAAAAGAGAATTCATGTTAGAGCAGTTCAAGGATTTCCCAGTTTGTCAGTATCTACCCCCTAGGCAGTGCTACCCAAATACAGTAAAAACCGTTTAGTGTTTCTACAACGAGGAGAGAACATTCAAATATTAAAGCTGTGACGCACAAAAGCAAGGAAGGAAAATTTGTTCTGCACTCGTCCCCGTTGCGGCAAGGCCCGGCACGGCGGGAGCTCGCACTCGGTGCATCGTGCGTGCGCTCAGACCCACCTACAACCGTGTGGGACAATGGACACAGAGTCAACTCTGAATTTTTCCTTGCCGTTCTGGGTTTAGATCAGTTCAAGTTATAACAACTTAGTGTCTTTCGCTCCTGAAGGGAAGAAGAGGGAAGAATTCATCCTGAAAAAA
Organism: Piaya cayana; assembly: GCA_013389865.1. NCBI lineage: Eukaryota > Metazoa > Chordata > Aves > Cuculiformes > Coccyzidae > Piaya > Piaya cayana. The sequence goes on along the minus strand of WAAB01000932.1, from coordinate 3,774 downwards.
CTCGTAAAAAAGCTACTAAAACCCCTATCTTGGACACAATACACTGCTTTAGGAGCTACTGTGTCATTGCACGATATAAGTGGCCTATTAACCGCTGAATTATTGGCGTGGCGGAAGAGATCGGGGGTTTAAAAATAGGTATTTTCAAACCCGCTTGCACCCCGGAACAAGCCACAATCGATATTGTGTCTTTCAAACGCTAAAATCCTTACGTAAAGTAGTAAACATTTAAGAGTGGCAAATTTCAAATCTCCGCCTCTGCCGCTTCAGTTTTTTAAAAATGAGACTTGTCTCAGAGTTTTCATTCTTTCTTCTAAAACTCAACTATTTCTGAAGCATTAAAAAAAAACCCCAAATGGTAACAATAATAATATGGGAGGGTTTTTGTTTTGTTTTGCTGATTTGTTCCTAACTTGAAAAATAATCAATTGTTTTAAAAAGGCACAAAACAAACAAACAAAAAAACCCTCGGAAAAATCTCTCCCCAGAAGTCTCAGCAAGCCGAGACTCTTTTAAAACCCAAGTGTCACACTTATAGTATCTTTATAGCCATGTTACACCCTCAAAAAATAAAGGCTCACGTTGAGAACGGTGACGGGCCCTTAATTACAGGGGTGTTAACGGGTGACACTGGTTTTCATCAGAAAAAAAAACCAAACCCAAAGCCCCACAAAACTTCATAGCTTATACTCCAAAGTTTGATTCATGCTCGCTTGTTCATTTAAAAAATACTCTTTGGAAACTGTGTCAACTCCTGCAGACAACTTCGTGATCCGTCTCCTCCTGTTAAAATAAAAGATAATTCATGTTCACCTCTACCCCACGCTAAGCTCTACGACTAATATACACGTCATTACCTGCTCACGTCACCATCTAACACGTATCTTTACATTCTTCTACATATGCTGTCCAGGGCTTATTTTTCAACAAATAGAATCTGATAACTATTTAAAGTGTTTGTTTTCTTGAGGATTGTTGGTTTTTTTGGTGTTTCAGACTTTTCATTGCAACTAAGAGATAACGATAGCTCAGACTTTCTCCCTGCAAACTTAGAGAAACTTTATGAAAAGGTTTTATTTCAATTACGGATTTTAAAAATCTAAACTCGCTTAGAAATCAAAACTGAAAACCAGATGAGAGATTTAGATGCATCTGTCATTTGAAAATGCTTTCTGCTACTTTAAAAGTTGTACGTGTGGCGCTTAGAAGTCGAACTTTTACATTGCCGCAATCAGATTCTGATTCAAAATCTTGCAAATAAACATGAAAAATAAGCCACTGGTCATGAGTTCTACTGATTACATTCAAAGCTAGCCTTGAAAAAAAATTAAAAACATTACAGGCAAAACATACTGGTTTATGTACTCACTAGCTTATCAGGCTACAATAGGCATAGGCATGGTTTTAAGTATAAAAAAAAGCAGACAATTCAGATTTAAATAAGACTATGTGAAATCAGAAAAAAAAACCCCCTTAGATTTCACTATTAAAAAAAAAAAAAAGAACACCTATAATTACTTCCCATCCTACAGCTACAGTTAAACCAACTAACAAAAAAAAGAATCAAGCTACTTTTGACAAACAAAAGTTAGGCTAGAATACGTGGCAACAATCCAAGTTCATATATGTTTCTATGTAAAATGTCTCACGATTTGCTATAAAATATGACCAAGAGCCCTTTGTGGCTAATAAAAAGAGCTACTAGTAGAAACGCTTAACGCCAAACTGTCTTCAGCCCTCCTTTCAGTCATATCTCCAAATCAGTATTGACTTCTTTTGACCGGATACGTCATTTTTGGCTCGTCGCTCCAGTATGTCACGTTTTACCACTTGCCACAGGCAGCCGGAGACAACTAGCTGAGCAAAACTACAAGCGGTGACATGCAGAAATTAACTCTTGAATCCGAGCGCTTAGATAAAATGATACGCAAGCGCACGCTAGGACAAAAGGAATGGCATTCGTCATCCAACCAGGCTCGTCCTCCCTCCCCCACCCCCCCTCGAACAGTAGTTGCAACAGCAATAGAAAAGATCAAGAAGGCGTCTGTTCTTCAGAGTCAACTGTGAAAAAAAGTCAGCAATATATAACAGCAGCGATGGACAAGGAAGAGCAAAACGAAAGAATCTTGTTGAATATTTGTTCATTTACTTTTTTTCTGAACGCAAGCCAACACGTGCTGCACTGGCTTGGTCTGAACTTCGGATACAGATGTCCTATTCTCCTTAGATCCTTCACAGATTGAGAATTCAGTCTCCCTGAGGCCCCTATAACCAAGTGAGAAAACTCTCTTTATCTAGCTTGGTGGCTGCCAAGACAGATTCCATGTCATTCAGGATGTCGGAGCTCAACGCCTCTTGCAGACTTGGCATCAGTTCTTCTCCTTCTATATTCATCCCATCTCCTTCCAGTGTCCCAAGGTCCACGTTTGTCCCTGGAATGGCTTCAAGGTAGTCTGGGAAACGGTTCTGATGGGACGGTATGTTACTTTGGCTGATACTGTCACCTAGTTATAACACAAAGCAGGATGGATATTAAATATACTGGAAGTACCAAACCCACAATTCATCAGGAAAGCTGCTTAAAGGTTCATCTTGTATCTCTCGCATCACACGAGCAATATGGTTCTTAAAAATCCATCACAGATTATTTGAACGCACGCAGAGGTACAAAGAACATGCCTTTGTTTCAACCTTTTCACCTGCTGATCCAAATCTCCACAGCTCTTGCATGTAATTTAGCATATTTTAATTTTTACACTTAAAGGAAAAAGACTATATGGAGTAAAATATTGCTTTGGAGCAGTATTTGGAACATTGGATGAAATACTATTCTTAGCTCTGAACAAATAATACTACCTAAAAAATGCAAATGGACACAGAAAATTAATATAACAACAGGAGTGATACTATTTATGACAAATCCATCAACCCAAAAGAGCTGATTGCAAGTGCGGTTTTCACAAATCTAACTGCAATATTTCTGTGACAGAAACAGAAGGTAGAGAACTGATGCAAGAAGTAGTGCAACTTCTCAGAATTGCTTGTTTTCACTGTAAAAGGACACAAGCGTATTTGTAAAACACACATTAGGGATGTACACACAGACCTGTATCCATCTCATCAACACTATTGAGGAAGTCATCGGGGGTCCTGGGTACGCTATAGCTGCTCATGCTAAGTCCACTGTCTGTGCTTTCATCTCTGGAGTGATACGTTCCACTGTAAGAGAAGAAAAGGAGAAAAAAAAAATGAGGGTAAAGTACTGAAAAAGCTAAAATACATGCTTGGTTTTGAATCGACTCAAGGGCATTGAGAATACTGCTGTCTCGAGAAATCATAGAATCAGTGAACCCCTAGGCTGGAAAAGACCCTTCAGATCATGCCAGCCGTACCTGTTCACTACTAAATCTTATCCCTGAGCACTTCATATACCTGTCTTTTAAATACCTCCAGGGACGTGGACTCAACCACCTCCCAGGGCAGCCTCTGCCAGTCCCCAAGAATCCTTTCAGTGAAGAAATTTTTCCTAAAATGCTCTATTCCAGTCAGTAACTGAAGCCTGTGGCTGTGTGAGATACCTGGGTTGTATTTTATGCAGACCTTTTACAATTAAAACTATCCTATTCAGATGGAATTTAACGCGATGAGAGCGTACTCAAGCGGCTTCAGGAAACTGCTCACCTGTGTTCTGCACAGTATTCAACTTTGCGTGCCCACCAACTGCTAAAAGCCATTGGAAGCATTTATCACATTATCAATCATAGAATCATAGAA
>WAAB01000931.1:265705-325610 GCA_013389865.1 Piaya cayana | reverse complement strand
ATTTATAGAAAGATTTTTTGTTATCTTTCACAGACTTATCCAATCTGATTTCTAGTTGAGCCTTAGCCCCTCTGATTTTTTCTCTACACAATCTCACTTCCCTCCTGTAGTCCACCCAAGAGGCCTGTCCCCTCTTCCAGAGCCCATAAACATTTCTCTTCTTGATATCACTCAAGACATTTGGATGGTTTGAGTTTATGTTGAAGCAACACAGACTCACTCTCAGAAGGCATGGAAAAAAACCAACCTAAGCCAACTTCATTAAACCTGAGATTCACACAAGTTTTGGTATTGGTAGCCAAATGTAACCATGACCAACAGTAACCCATAGGTCTGGTCCACAGTCCCTGCAGCCCATCCATTTGACTGCCACTCTCGTATTTATCTAAGCAAGTCATTTAGTGCTCTGTGCCAAACCAAATTTGGTGCTGATTGCTTTGTGAGTGATGCTTAGGAGAACTAATCTCTCTCCATGTAGTCTCACTACACCTCTAGAGATGATTAAACACATGTTTAAGTGAGGATGTGCTCAATAAGAGAGTGCTGCCCAGGGAAACTCTGGGTACTTGATGTCTTCTAAAATGCATGTCAGTGAGTCTGAGAAAGTACACCAGTTCTACACATTTATTTTAGCTCTTTCTGGGGCTGTCTAAGGGACATGAAATTCTTACTGTTAATTTTTCTTAAGTCTTATTCTTAGGCTTGAGACATTTTAATTGATGATAGAGAGATTGTTCATGATGACTCTAGTAAATTTTTTTGTGTGTGGTGTTTCTTAGGGCTTTTGGAGTCTTAGTGTGGGAAATCTTAACTTTGGGTGAACAGCCATATCCGGGTTTCTCAAATACAGAAGTTTTACACCATGTACGATCAGGAGGAAGGCTGGAATCTCCAAACAACTGTTCTGATGACCTGTAAGTTGTTGATGGTATTTATAAAAAGCAAGAGGCTTATTGCCAGATGGCCATTGGTTTGAATGTTACTTATGCCCATGCAGAGTTCAACATTCTCTTTTTTTTTTTTCCAGTTAAAAGCGCTACCACTTGTAGCTGCCAACTGCTACTAATTTGTTCACTAGTGCAGCCTGTGTATAAGAATTTAAATGTCAAAGTTGAGTGGTGGGTATTGGTCTTTTGAACATGATTTCAGAGACAATATGTAGTCAATCTTGGGCATGAATGTGATATCAGGCTGAGAGTGATTGATGGTATTGCTTAAATGTGAGGATGGCTTTAAGAAGGCCTGCACACCACAAGCAAAATTCTTGCAATTAGAAGAATAAGCTGAATACACACAGCAGATCAAACCCATTCTGGCCAGAGGTGCATAAGAAAGGAAGTTGAAACTGAGCCCAGTGATCACTCAGTATTGTCTAATTTCATGTCTCATTTTCTATGTTGCCCACTCTGCACAGTCACATCAAGTACACTTGACAACTGGTCCTACAAGTGGAAGGAGAGGCTGCTGGAAGTGCCAGTTCTTACTCCTGGGGCTGAGGAAATGGCTTGAGAATAATTCTGTGATTGGCAAGTTCACATCTCTGTGATAGGTCTCACATCAATCACCATGCTCTGAGTTCCAGGAAGGGTGATTATTTATCATTATGTAGGTATAGCTGAAGTAACATATTAGCAACAACAACAAAAGGTAAGCTTTCAGCACTTGAAGGGGATGAAGAACTGAAGAGATTAATATTTTGTTTTAAGAAAAGAGCAAAACCTGAAAATTACACAACAAATGAGAGCCTGAAGCAGTTTCAATACTTTATAATAAAAAACTTTGTCTCAAAAAGATTTCTGACAGCCATCCTAGGAATAAAAAAGCATAGGAAGTAATGTATATCTGTATACTAGTTTGATATTCAAGCTCACACAAAATCTCCTAAGTTGCCTTTAAAATGAGTGACTAGATGCTCAGAGGAATCAAGTAAACTTTACTTGAAGTAATTTTTAAGGTCTCAGATCTTAAATATAGCATAGTAGGTAGGGCTTAAATGTTGGTCTGCCTGTATAAACTTGTAGGATCAGAGCCTAACAGCAGTGTGGTACTTTTTGGAAGCCAAGGGGCTGAATGGGCTCTTAGGCTCTTTTACCATCTTTTATCTCATTTGGTGAACACTCAGCACCTGCATACAGCTTCTGTCAGTAGCATAAATAGCTTTTTGCTACTTCTCTAGGTCATTAATGGCATGCTGGGATTCTTGACATTCCTGCTTCCCTCCTTGTGGTTTTGAACCTGCATCAGGACGTTAGCAGTCAGTAATTGTCTCCTTGGCACTTTGGTTTGCTTATTGTCATTTGACAAAACAAACCATCACTGATAGGAAGAGAGTTCAAAGGCCAAACTATTTCAGCTGAGAAGTGTTTAGGAATCTGTGGTAGGCTTACACTACAAGGGCAAGTAGGGCTGACACGGAAACCTTGGGGTGTAAAAGCAAAAAGGAAGTGGGACTGGGTTTTTTTTGTGTTTTGGTTTTTTTTTTTTTTGGCAGGAGGGAGAAACAGTCCTCCTCACCTCCACATGATGTTACTCCTAAAGAAATGTGGGTAGGTAAAGCTTAGTAAGGAATTGGAAAAAAGGGTTTGGTTATCTATAAATAAGACACGTTTATTGAAATAAGATTTAGGTGTATATGAATGGCACTACTTTGCAGTCAGGAATTCTCTTCTGGTACAGCCACCTGAGTGTTAGACTTGCATGCAAGAACACGCTAAAGTTTGCACTGAACTGACCTAATCTGAACATAGATCCTGAACTGCTGTGGATAGAAGACAGGAGGATTTGTGCAATTGTGGTGCTACTTGTTGACTTGTTTCACCAAATGCTCACTTGCATGCAAAGTTATACAACTGAGTTTGATGAACAAACGTTAGTTTGGTAACTAAGAGTTTGCTTCTGGGAAAACCACCCTGGAGGGATTTGGAGGATGGAGAGACGGGCTTGCTCAGAATGCATCAGATGAAAGCAGGAGCTCCGTTCCAACAATTTTTATCCTTTTCTAAGCAAATCACAACATCAGTTGCATTTTCTGTCTCATGTGAGAGAAAACTGGTAATGTCCTGTAGCTCCTGTACACTAGTGCACTTCAGAAATTGTTTGCGTTCAGCTTTTAATATTAGATATTGGCTATTAGTTATTTTGTTTTCCTGGCTATCAAATTCTTATTTGCCTGACATATGCAGCTCTATTAGACGTATATTTACCATTTTCCCACAGAGATTAAAAAAACATCTGTTAAGTGTAGGCATGTAGGTGTACAACCTAGTTCTTAAACTTAACATTTACCTTTTTGCTGACGTTGTGTTTCAACCTGTTATGTTTCATTTATTCCTGAAAGACTTTCCCCACAAAACAGTGGAATCCTCTGAGTTTCTTCCTCATAGTGAAACAATGCACTATTTGTGAGCCCATGCACTCCCAAGAAAATATAGGAATGTGCCCAAGCTGTCATCCATGTACATCTTGGCATATTAAACAGGCTTTTGCCCTCTTGACTGGTCTCATGCTGATGCATTTCTGGGCTAGTGAAACTTTATGCCATGTGACTTAAAACTGGATGTCATAGCATGCATTGAAAGCTAAATATCATGCCACAAATAGCTATCCATGCAAAATTTGCAGATATATTCCAAGACAGTATGAAAGTTTTTATCATTAGAAACCTAAAGCCCATCTGATTTATATACTTTGTGAACAGTATCAGTTCCATCTGGTGTTAATGTTTTAGGTCAACAAGCAATTAAGCAAGTAATTTGATTTAGGAAATGAGAATATGGAATATAATTAAAATGACAAAATTCCAGTTCTGAATGTTTTGGCAGCAGTGAATATCCCCACTCAATAACAAAGCTGAACAGCTTTATAAAGCAAGTTGTCAAAAACTGAAAAGAAATCTATATTCAAAAAGTTAGCATTTGATCTTACAAAAATACAAAAATATTCAGAATCCACATTTGTTGTGTTCTTGTTTTATAACTGAAAATAGAATAGATTTAAATTGTATATGAGAAAGCAAGTTTTACTGTAAGGGTAGCGAGGCACTAGAGCAGATTGTCCAGGGAAGATGTGGATGATGTCCCTGGAGGTGTTTAAAGTCAGGTTGCATGGGGCTCTGAACAACCTGATGTAGTAGATGATGTCCCTGCCCATGGCAAGGGGGTTGGACTAAATGATCTTTGAAGGTCCTTTCCAACTCAAACTATTCTACGAGTCTATGACTTATGTATTATTTCCTATTTCTTCCTCTCTTGGACTACAGCTGTTTCATCTTTTCTGTTACAGGAGCAGCGTACTCAGTCAGCTCTTTTACTTCATTGCTACCCCTTGCACAAGGCTCTGCTCATGAGACCTTAAGTGATAATCTGGTGGAGCACAGCACCTGAATTCATGTTTTTTTTTCTTGATTATCCTATCAACCACCATGATTAGCAAGCATATTGTTCGGATTCCAGTATTCAGGGCTAGATTTTTAATTCAGTATGACAGACACGTTGCTGGCAACAGAAGGCAAAACAGTTATTTCACCTAATTTTTGAGTCCATCTATATTTTCAGTGTCATTAATAACTGGTAGATTTTAAAGTATGTGAGGTGATTCAGAGTGTTAGAGAGTCACTCCCACTTTTTAGGTTCTTAAAATAGGTTTCCAAGACTTCTTTGGATACTTTTGAAAAACCAGAAACATTCTGTCCAGCTCTGCAACCACGCAATATGGGTTGATGACAAGTGGTTCTGAAACAATTTTTCTACTTGCATTCCTCAACCAACCTCAATATTTTAATGAAAAACATCACTGGAAAATCAGAAGTCAAGAGGCTTTTCCCACCTGTTTCCAAAAGTTTTGTAAAATACCCAATTGTGGTGAAGGACAGCAGTCTCCTTTTTAAGATGGATAAGTGAGGATCTGAGCAAGCCAATTCATTTCACATAACTCAGTAATGCCTGGTATCACATAGCAGCAGGTCTGTGAGGCTGTTTGTCATGGGAGGATTTGAACTTAGGGCTTAGAGGTGAATACTCCACATTCCAGTAGCAGTTTCCTGAACCAGCCTTTCACTAGCTGCTCAAATACTGCTCTCGGTTTTTGAGACCCTAAGACCCCTTCCACTCCCATCACTTAGCATATCCAGGTGCTGTCTGCATTTGGGTTTTCAGCTTGTCTCCCTTTGGCTTTTGTAGGATTTAATTTCGTGTAGCCTGGACTCACCTTGAGTAAGCAATATAAACCAATCCTATCCTTTAGGCAAATTGGAGGGGCAGTTTTCCACTGAATGGTACAGATAATGTTGTGCAAGGCAGGCTAGGATTCCTGTGTCTTTGATGGAAAAACTTACTCTTATTTGTTTTGGTCTGAAGGCAGCAGCCTAAATTAACCCTCTCTGTGCTAGAAGGCTTGCTTTGTACTTCCCCTAGATTTGAGATAGCATGAGTCGAAGGAGGATTGAATAAACTGATAGAATCATGTTAATTTCTGGTTTTAGATATCCTTTTTTTTCTGAGAAAGTTACGACCTTATCTGTTCTCTCAGACAACATTGGTGACTTCTTTGTCAAGAGAAGATAGTAATGGCAAATTGATTTTTTTTCTTTAGTATTATAGCTGCCCCCAAACTAAAAAATATTAATCTCTGAAAAATTAAAAGCATTTATAGCAAGTGTTCCTGACAACTGATTTTTAATCTGCTTTTTCTTCACTCAGCTGCTGCTGATAATTTTTGTACCACATATAAAATTCCCAGAAGTTGAAAACATAGGCCAAACTAGGCCAAACTTGTTTCCCAGATGATTTAAGGACAACTGTTGAGATGAGTTGTTTTATTATCATTAATGTTTGCATTTTAACAATTGTTTTTCCAGATGTAATTTAATGACAAGATGCTGGGCTCTAGAACCTCACAACAGACCTACTTTCTCTTACATTCATGACAAACTACAAGAGATAAGACACTTCCCACTGTGCTTCAGCCACTACCTTGAAGACAAAGAAGTAGCGACTGGAGTCATCAATCAGGCCTTTGAAGGTGAGTCTGGGCCAGTACCTGCTGTCCCCCTGGCTTCTACCCCATGAACTGTAGCAAAGGAGGTTCAGTGGTTCTTTTTATTGCATTTGTCACCACCTCAAATTATCTGCCTGTAAAATGGGAACAGTGAAGGCTTGCATCTCTCGTAATGAATTTGTAAAGATTAATTAGGTGCCATTAGGTACTATGCATTAGATAAAGCACATACAAGATCACCAGTCAAAAAGACTCCTATGAGGTTATAAATGAGCCTGTCTCACAGGGACTTCCATCTGCATCTAAATTTTTGAAACTTCATGACCCTGTTCTGCTGAAGTAAATGCTTAAGTCTGTTGTATAGTCAAGGGAACTTTTGGAAGCTTCCAGATGGAAATCTATTCCATTTTCAAAGGCATCTACTCCATCTCAATTAGTTAAACATGGCAATTAGCCACTTACTTTAGGAATACTGATTCGGTAGTTGCCTGAAAGTGAGGGATAAATTAGGTACCTAAGTAGAGTAATCTTTATATGGGTATATAACTAGCCCACACTGTTACAGCTCCAGCCAGAAGTAACAGCAGTGTGATCCTCACACTGTGAATGAATAAAACCAGGTGATGTTAGGGAAGATATAATTAACACATGGGGCACAAAAAAGCCCAGTTATGTAAGAATGTTGTTAAGGCTGGGAAGACAGGAATTAAAAAAATAGGTGATGACAAATTTAAAGCTGTCTGTGATTCAAGTGATCTAAACATGGAAATGAACAACCGCACTAGGTCAGAACAAGAAGCTTTCCACATCTTGCAGTAATTCCTGACCAGCTAACCCTAGAGAAATAATGGAGTCTTAGTAAACTAAAACACTGTGATCTGAAAATCAGTTTTTATCAGTTGGAATAATTCACATTTACTTCACAGGTTTTTTTTAAATTTAAGCTATTTGCACACTATCATTTTCTAGTGAAAAGTATTTCCTCTGAAAAGAAGTATTTTCCATTCTATTAAGTAAAACCATAGTTATTTCTAAAATTTCTAAAGTTTTTTTTCTTCACAAATGTTGAATTGGAATCTCACCCTACTCCATAAACAGTTTTGATTGATCAATATTCTGTGATTTCCCCAAAATTTCCTGATTCATTGCAGGAATGATGCAGTGTTCAATTATACAACCATGTAGTCATTTCTCTACAGGATTCTACCTATATTCAATTCAGTGGCATTGTCCAATGCTCAGCCAATGCTAATCTATATGGTATTTTGCTAATCTTTATTATTTGGTGTAGCTTTGCAAATGTCAGTTTATCCCTATCATGATTTCTCTCTCAGTCAAAGTCAGTCTGTGTGTGATATGGTTATAAATCTTTACAAGACTAAAAACTTCATCATCGACATGACAGGACCAAAGTAAGCCAGCACTGATAACTTGTAATTTCCAGCCTTTTTAACAGGTAGTTTTGTGCTCTTATGCTATAGTGAAGAGCTTTTTGCTTTTGCATGTAATGTAATTTCCTAGTTTCTTTGAGGGCATCTTCTCTCTGAATACTGGAATAGATACTTAATCTGGCACAAATTTAAGCCTGGCATTAGCTCAGAAAATGAGTACAACCAATTAATTAGGCATTTTTCCCAAAGTAATAAGCCTTACATTTTGAATGGACTTTACGTTGTCTAATTGCAGCTGTTTGGAAGCTAGGAGTGTCAACTAAGACAGTTTCCTAAATATCTCTGTAGCTGGGAGGACAAATAGACAATTCCAGAGAGTGACAACTCACATATTTTAGGCATGTCTCACGGCATGAAAGGGGTCACCTTTTGCCTTTCTCTCCACTGATGATCGGTGGAATCTAGATGATTTGTCATGTTTGACTTGGAGACATCACCTTAGACTAGATGCTTAATTGTCAAATGGCTACAGAAACATAGTCACTGGACACAGGGCTCAACGGCAGTGTCTGTTTGCATCTACTCCCAAGCTAGTGTGACTTCCTAGCTGAGACATCTTTGCTTTGCATTCCCTAATTCCATGGGCAAAAGAGGCATGAAAACTAAGGGAGTTAAGAAATTCTTGTGGCATTATATCAGTATCTGTTAAAATCTTTAGTGGGGCTGGAGCTTTTAAGCCTGCCTTTCTGCTGCTTGGACTTGGGGAAGCAGAGTGGAATATGGGTGGTTGCCTTTTTGATGGAGCAGGTCTGGCACAGATGCAATATACAAAGATTTTAGCTTCAGTGCAAATCCCTGCTTTGCATGTGCCAACTAAGCATGATCTTTCCCTGATGTTAACTCACTTAGTCTAGGCAATTATTACTTTTACTGAAATGACAAATCTATATTCTTAATGTAAAACATTCCATACTTTTGCCAAAATTTCAAGTTATGCCATATCGCAGAGGTCACAGAGAAGAAGACAACAACGCTGCTATATTTGTTTGCCAGGAACCAAAGTAACATTCCTATAAATGGCCAATACACTGAAAAGGAAAATGTGGATTGAGGCTTCTGTGAAAAGTTTCAGTTTGAATGGTTGAAGTTAAAAAAAAAGTTTTACTACAGAAAATGGGGTTGTGTAGCAGGTTTTTAGGGTAGACTTAATAATAATGGTATTCCATAATGTATCATAGAATCATACAGTTGTTTCATTGGAAAAGACCTTTGAGATCATCAAGTCCACTGTACCTGTCCAGTAAAAAGCCATATCCCTGACCACCTCATCTACCCATCTTTTAAATACCTCCAGGGATGGTGACTCAACCTGTCCTAGTGCCTGACAAACCTTTTTGTGAAGAATTTTTTTCTGATCTGTACCTCCCCTGGTACCACCTGAGACCATTTCCTCTCATCCTGTAACTAGTTACCTGGAAGAAGAGACAACACCCATCTCACTGCAATCTCCTTTCAGGTAGTTGTAGAGGTCTCCCTTCAACTTCTTTTTCTCTAGGCTGAACAATCCCTCTTCCTTCAGCCACCTCTCAAAAGGCTTATTCTCCAGCCCCTTCATGAGCTTTGTTGCTCTTCTCTGGACATGGTCCAGGGCCTCAATGTCTTTCTTGCAGTGAGGGGCCCAGAACTTAACACGATATTCAAGGTGTGACCTCACCAATGCTGAGTACGAGGGCAGAGTCACTTCACAGGTCCTGCAACACTGTTTCTGACACAGACCAAGACGCCAATGGCCTTGGCCACCTGGGCACGCTGCTGACTGGTATTCAGCCAGCTGTCAACCAACACTCACAGGTGTTACTCTCTATCAGGCAGCTTTCCAGCCACTCTTTCCCAAGCCTGCAGCACTGGATGGGGTTGTTGTGTCCCAAGTGCAGGACTCTGCACTTGGCTTTGCTGAACCTCATACTGTTGGTCTCAGCCTCTTGATCCAGCCTGTTCAGATCCCTCTGTAGAGGGTTGCAAAGCAACATTTCTGCCCAGCTTAGTGTGGTCCACAAACTTACTAAGGGTGCACTGAATCCCTTCAACCTGATCATTGATAAAGATATTGAACAGAACTGGACCCAGCACTGAGCCCTGGGGAACACCACTTGTAACTAGCCTCCAGCTGGATTTAACTCCATTTACCACCACTCTTCAGGCCCAGTCATCCAGCCAGTTTCTAATCCAGCAGAAGGTATGCCTGTCCAGGCCAAAGGCAGCCAGTTTCACAAGCAGAATACTGTAAGAAACAGTATGCTATATCCCAGGAATCTACTGGTGGTGGTCACTTTTAAAATCATGCTCCATTAAGCCTGTTTGTAATAACCTAGTTTGTAAAATCTGGCCCACTGTGGAAAACAACGCAGTTCAATGCAGGCAGAGATTTGGCAATAGCTCTCAGAGCCAGCCTATTTTGCTCAGCACAATCTCTCTCTGAGCCTTACCCTTTTCCCTACCAGCTGTCCTATTCTCTCTGTGACTCCCCCCTATTCTTCCCTTTTTAATAGGCTCTGCCCAGCTGTTGTTGCCACAGACACACTGCTGGATCTACTCAGGGACTGGAAGACAAAGCAACTGTTCTCATGCTTCCATTCAATGTTTTCACACTTCACTTCTCAACACTTTTCTTAACTTCTCCTCAGACTTATTCAGTGATTTTTTAAAAAGGGAATGACCATCAGGAAACAGTATAGCTTGAATTTTGTTCATATAAGTATCATTCATCCTTTCATTTAAATATATTTTAGAAGACTGGACAATTGATAATCTCTTTACATGTCTCTATAATGCACATATTTTTTTTCCTCATATACTCATAGTTTATTTGTAGGTTCTCTCCCCCTTTTCCAAATTGTAGTCTTTATGAGCCCTTTAATACCCTAAGCTGTGTACTTGCCTGAAGACCTAGAGTCCTGGTGATGTCTTGATTTTGCTAGATTATCTGATTAGGACAGATGCATGTCAGTTTTCTGTAGCTCTCCTGCCTTAAATGAATTCAGCTGTTTTTCTGCCTGCAATGTAAATCTCTTGCAGCAGAGTTCAGCAAAATGTGGATTCAGAAGTACAGTTGATGCAAGCAAGAACTGGCAATTCAAACTCTAGTCAGACCTGCAGATTAAAATTCACATGCCTTTATGGCCATGTTGTAAATAGTTCAAAGCTTGGAACAAATTGTAGTCTATGATTTGTAAAAAGCTTTATAAGAAGTAAGTGATTTTTAAAATAACTGTAAGTTTGCATTCATTTTTAGCTTGGACTAAATGAAGTGGTGCTTGTGCTTGTAGTAGTAGTAGAAAGATGACAGCCAAAACAAATAATCTGAAACACTTTTCCATGATGGATTGTTCTGGACAACATTTTCCAAAAATGTTAGGCGGTCATTGGCCTTTGGTGTAATGAAACTCCAGTCATGAGCCTCCGGCCAAGAAATGCTTGCTCTCATCAGGAGCCTTGGTTCCAAAAGAAAGAGCCAAATGTCAAGCAAAGTGAAATGACAGGCCTCAAAATAACTATGATACTCAACCCTATATGGAATCATATATCATCCAGTTTCTGTTGAGCCTTACCTATTTGTAGGTAGCCACAACTTTAGCACATTTTTATGTGCTATTGGTACCATTTCATACGTGGGAAAGCTGAAAAACTTTAGATATTTCCTGACATTGATGCTAGTGCAGTGTGACGTGTGGATTGTGAGTACAGGTGAACTAATACAGGTAGTACGCTGATGATCTGGACTGCACATTAAGAGGGTAGCATGGGGATGGCAAAAGGGACACCGACTTTGTTATTGCAAGAGTTACCCTTCTAAAGGAAGCATCAAGCAGCAATAAATATGCCTTAGCAATGACAGCAGCTCCCTTCCTGATTTGGAAGGGCGGGAAGCAAAATCAGGACCAGGAATGGGTCTACCAGTTTTGAGCTTTTCCTTCTTGCTCTTACAGGCTTTTCCTAGGACATTGATAATGGACATGAAGTAATATTAACAGTTTTTTGACTGCAGGACTGAGACACCAGTAGGTTTTTATCCCATGGGGACTGAATGAGCAGAGGTCCTATCACCAGAGCCCTCATTCATTCTTGAAAGACAAGCTATATTCCCCCCTGGTTTCAAGAAGTGCAAATGAAATGTAATGAATCAGTGTGCTAACAGGATGGCCCTGCATTGCTGTAAAAATAACTAGTCCATCTATTTTCAGATATCACTTTTTACATTTGCACATACAAGTACGTACTGTATTTTTTCACATCCCAAGTGTGCCCCTTTACGGATGGAAACACCTGTTTGTTTTGGCAAACGCCTTTGCCGACATCAGACAACTGGACATTAAGCAGCTGGAGAGACTCCTTGCCTTTATGACCCAGGGGGGCTATTCTTATCAGTGCTGCTCCCCACAATCTCTTTTGTACCTATAAGGAAAAAATGTTTAATTGCTCAGAAGCTGTGTTGGAGCACCACACTCTTACTGTTAGAAGAGGCTCATCTGGTGGGAGGAGATGCAGGGTGGAGCCTGAAGAAATCAAGAGTAAAAGACAGAAACACATTTGGCCTCAAACCCATAATTTTTAAATGCCTAAACTGGAGATGTTTCTTGAAAACAATTAGACTTTTGCAATGTTTCAGTTTTTTTATTTTCTTTCCAAAGCCAGTCACTCTGTATATATAATTATTTCAGCAATGAAGACACTTGCTAAAAATGTCCTTCTTTTTTTTTTTTTTAAATTTGAATATAAACCTTTGTATTGAAGAGATTTGATATTAAAATCTGGAATCAGTGATTTCACTATTGACTCTATGTCTGCCCTCTCTGCTGGCTGAGTAGCAAGAACTGTTTGCTGTTCCCTGTGTAAGTTTGTTTTCATAAAAGCAGCTGCCTTTTAAAAATAATGCTGCACACCTCTCTGAACTTAAAGTAATCACTTGGACAAACGGAAACTTCTCTAAAGCAGATGTGTTGATAAGAGACACTTTTAAAACCTTCTATCTAGTCTTCTTTGTATTTTTCTGAAATTCAGTAATCCTCTTCCCCGCTAAGCTTAGTGAGTGGCTGACCCAAAGCCAGTGGAGGTCAGAGAAAAGGCTTCCTCTAAAAGAGCAAGCGATTACAACACTGCAGGAAAAGGGGAATTGGTGGCACGATCATTTCTTATTTGTCACCTAGACAAATGCTATTTGATTTCAGAGAGCACACATGAGCCACATAATACTGCGAGGAGAGTCATGTTAATATTTTGCTTTGGACTGAAGAAAAAATTTCAGATTATATGATGCTATAAGAACTGACATTTGTGTAGTATGGATGTATAAATATACGCAACTAAAACTTAGGCACTGTATTTATGCTGCCTATCTAGGTTGTTTTAACAGTCACCAGAAGGTTACAGACATGTTCAGGGGATGTTATGGTATAAAGATAAGGAAGTGAAATAAGCATCTCCACAAAGGGACTAATTCTTCCTTTCTCTCTACACTGACTGTAAAGGCAGCCTAGGCAAGGTCCTGAAACTCGACATGGAAGATCTGAGTGATTAAAATTTGTTAAAATGAATCCTGCCTTGTGAACTAGAGGACAGGGGTGTGTTTTCTTATTTATATAGCTTTATTTTATTGCAGTGAATGTGGAACGGACTTTTTTTGGTGTTCTTATATTATAATTATAATAAATGACATAATACACAAGTTAATATCTTTATTTCCCAAGACAGCCTCTTGCACACAGATATTTCAGACCACAAATCTCTGAAAAGTGTATTAAAATAAAAGGTAAGGCAAGCAGTCAATGTTTTAAGAAGTTTAGTGCAGGATGAGTAAAATTCTCCCTTTTAACACCTTTAGTTCCTGACAGAACAGCAAAGCTTGGTGAGTCACCCTCAATCCATGCAAGATCATATGCTTCATTAGACAGGAAACACAGATATATCTCCACTGATATATAATACAGAGTGGAGTATTAAAACGGATATATATTTCTTCTATTTATATTCTTACTGGCAACATGCAGAAACTGAAACACAGCACCTCCAGGTCTAGGTGGTCAGCAGGTATCAGGAAAATGCTCTCTGCACAGGTTATCTCCTTGAGCTAACCAACATAGCTGAGAGGGTAAAGTCAGGGTTCAATAGCCACTTTTTTCACCCTTAAATACATGTCACCAAGCACTTCTTTTGAATATATTCACTGTGGGTTACATCTTCCAGCCATGCCAGTTACTCAGGCAGTTTCTTACTTACTAGCATGTACATTATGGATTATGGACAAAGAGAAGAGTATGTATGAGAAAAACAAGAGGATATTAGTGGGAAAAAATAAATGTGGCTGCACTTCTGAATATCACATCATATTGAAGGTGCTAAGCATCATAGGGGATTATGTTACCCAGAATTAGTAACATCTCAGGATGACTACTTAGCTGGTGTAAATCGGTGGCATCCCACTGGTTTCTATGGAGCTTTGTTAATTTGCACTAGCTGAGGATCTATCCCTGAAATAACTGTAATCGAAGATCAGCATCTCTAGGTCAGTTTGTTCAGCATCTACTGATTAGTTTCTCTACCAACATTTTTTTCTTATTACATATTGTCACCTCCTGAACTTCAACACTGAAACTCCCATCTGCTTATCAAGACATCACAAAAATTTGCACCCTTCCAGGCAGGACTTCAAAACATGTTGTGAGCCCACACAGTCTACCAAGCAGGCAAGGAAAGACACTACAATTGTGAGGCAGGATATGTGACCAAGCTCAGCAGCCCTGCAGCAGGAAGCAGCCAACTGAGATTGGAAATGAGAAAGCACAGATTTTATCAGGTTAGGATCAGTCCCCTCAGAGGAGGCTAAGCAAGCAAACTCCATCCCTCATTAGTATGACTCAGACAATCATAGTTTCTTGTGTCAATTAATGAGAGGTTCTCTAGAGTAAACTGCCTACCCTGGGAGAGGTGTGTTGTAATTAATTTACCTGCAGTTTGGCTCAGATGTTGTGCTTCAACCTCACCCCTACTAGGAATTGCTTAGGGGTGTGCTTTAGTAGTAGACAGGTACCGTTGGACTTGACAATCTCAAAGGTCTTTTCCAACCTTAGAGACTCTATGATTCTATGAAAAGTGTCCAGCAAGGTCAAAGCTACATGCATTTGGGACCCAAAATGGGCGTCTATGCAAATATAGTGCAGAGCTTTTAATTTGCCATTTTATATATTATTGTATGCTGTCTACTGGAGAGACCACAGAGCTCAGTGGGAATCTGTTTCTCAGCAGAGTACTTCTCAGCCTGTACAAAGATCTAGACTGCCAAAGCTAGCCTGTCTCATGCCCTGAGATTTAAAGTGAATGTGGGTAACTCTACACTATGCAGCAGTCCACAGTGTAGACAAGTCCTCAGGATTTAAGCATTTGAAGTTGACTCCTCAGCATGGCTTCAGATTCCATGAAGGTGTTCTTTGGACACCTCCTCTTGGGGCATTTTGTTGGCCAGGATTTGCTTGTGAAATCTGAGGGGACCACATCACATGGTTTATTCTGCATTTACTCACGTATAACCCAGCATGACTATACATCAATCAACTAATTTTAGCAATGTTAAAACTCAAAAGAAAAGAATGATGTGTCATGAATATACTGACCTGCCTTCCCACTCCATCTTCTCTCTGTCTTCCTTCAAATTCTTAATGTTTTTTGAAATAGGTTTCCAAAGATTGTTCAGAATACTCTGCATTGCCTTATGGCTTCCCAGGGTGTTGGTGCTACTTCTAACTGTGACATTTCTGAGGGAATTTCACAACATATATTTTTTTATCCTTGTCAGCTCATTTTAAGTATCTTCTACGTCCATTCATCATATAACTAAGTGAGCAAAAATTACTTGCTTCCTTTGCTGACTTACATGAGAGGCAAGCATTGTACTACATAAGTTGACATCTTTGTATAGACTTTTTTGACTTACATGGCAGAATCATGCTAAGCTTTCATAGATGCTGAATGCTGTGCTAAGAGATGACACAACAGTGAAGGAGAGGGCACTAGTAGTTCAAAAATCTCCTTGTGGAAGTGGCAGTGTAGCTTATATGTGTCACGTAATAGCAGAAAGGACAACAACATTCTGCCTTTTGATAAGGTAAAAATATTCTGCAAAGATAGTTTTACTTATATTGTCCCCAAAGCTTGAAAAATAAAACCAAGGCTAAGTGTTTTAATTTTTTCAACTCCTTTTCTCTGTAATGAGAAATGCAGTGAGGCACAGGCTGAAGAAGGATTATGATATTTTATATATTCTGTTGTTCTTCAGACCTGTTGGGGAAAGAATTAGTAATGTATCTATATATCTGGTAAAAATATCTCAGTGACCTCATACTCACATTTGTGTAAACATCACCTCATCAGTTCCAGATACTTATACAGGAAACAAATCTGAATGCTACTCTAGTGTTCTATACTTAGGCAGGTCAGCCGGCATATGTCTGGTCTGTAAATACCAGTTTTACTTGGATCCTTATTTTAAGATTTCTCTCTTAAGAGTTTGCTGCAAACATGCCCTCAGCATTTCCCAGTGTGCCTTTTCCAAATAAACCTTCTGGGGAAGACTCTCATTAAAAGTTTTATTAAACAAAAAACAAATACGAAGAAGAGCTGTACTAGTTGACAAAGGCTTGGTTAGGACTGAGTTAATAAATATTGCCGTAATAGTGTTGAACTGACAAAGTGAGTGTCAGATTATTTTTCATGGCTGTCCATTGCTGTGATATGTTGCCACAGTTTGCTTTATGTTTCAGTCCCCATCTAACTTGTTTCTAAAAATCAAAACTCTCTTTCAGAATTCTCCTGGTAATCTTTCCTAATGGACTGTATCATGTGGAAGTGGGTGGAAGTGTCTGGAAGTGTTGATCTGCTGGAGGGTAGGGAGGCCCTGCAAAGGGATCTGAACAGGATGGACCACTGGGCTGAGTCCAATGGGATGAGGTTTAACACAGCCAAATGCCGGGTCCTGCACTTGGGGCACAACAACCCTATGCAGAGCTACAGACTAGGAGAAGTCTGTCTAGAAAGCTGCCTGGAGGAGAAGGANTTCTACAACTACCTGAAGGGAGGTTGTGGAGAAGAGGGAGCTGGCCTCTTCTCCCAAGTGTCAGGGGACAGGACAAGAGGAAATGGCCTCAAGCTCCACCAGGGGAGATTTAGGCTAGACATTAGGAAAAAAATTTTCACAGAAAGGGTCATTGGGCACCGGCAGAGGCTGCCCAGGGAGGTGGTTGATCCACCTTCCCTGGAGGTCCTGAGGGGCATGGTTTAGTGTTTGATAGGAATGGTTGGACTGGATGATCTGGTGGGTCTCTTCCAACCTGGTGATTCTATGATTCTATGTGGGACAGAATTCTGACTGTATGTACAGTTTGGGGGGAGCATGTGATTATAGTGACATAGTAATTTGTACGTTCCTTGGTGCAATTGCACAACACTTGTGATTCTTTTGAACACGAAACCCTGAATGTCACATGCTTCATTTTTCAGCTATGAAATAATAAAAAGAAGAGGGTGTAATAAAAGAAGATAAATGTTACAAAAATAAACTCACAAAGTAGCAACTGTTATAAACTGAGCCTTTAATTAATAATTCCTACATTTAAAAAAAATTGTATATCCCCTGCAATAGATTTCTAGCAACTCTGTATATGTGAATAGCATCATATTAGGGAAAAAATATAAAGTTTTTAGAAATGGGAAAACCACTCTGGATAGCCAAGTTTGACCTTCTAGAAAGACAGAATATTACAAGCCCTCCCAAGAGGCAGCATATAACGATTTAGTAGGGAGAAAACTGCCTATGTTACAGGATTCTTTAGCAGCATTATTAGCAGGGTTACATGAAGTTACAGATTAAAATCACTTTGGCTTTATGCAGGTTGTATTTACTACCAAAAGAAACAAGTTGTGTACTCATAACTGTATTGCTGCCTCTGAAGGCATGAATGGTGATGACCAACATTCTCTAAGTGATTTGATTAAAGCTGTAATCCACACAGGCACTAGCAGAAAATAATTTTGAAACATTGCTCACTCTTTATGCGATCACTAGACCAGACTTCTCCAACAGCTGTCTGATTTTGTTTGCTTTCTAACACTGCATGTATATCACTAGGCTGTTCTCTTGTCTTTTTTATATTTTTTTGATACAGATAGTGATGTTCCATGTGCAGATTCAGACAGCGTTCTTTCAACCATGCTAATGGAAACAAGGAATCAAGAAGGCTTAAATTATTTGATATTAGTTAAAGAAGGCAATCAAGATCAAGGAAGTAACAATTCTGCTGAACTTCTGGTTCATTCTCTTTGAAAGAAAGGGAGAAAGAAGAGAAAAAAGTGTAGCAAAGAAGACATAAGCCAAGGAAAATATTCTGCACTTGTCATACTTACAGAGATGCCTTGAAAAAAACCAGCAACTCTCTAAAACACTAAAACTAGCAGAAAATACCATAAGATACTGAATGATGTGTAGCAGAATAAGACAATTATGTATCTTTTGATTTTTTACATGTTATGGTTTGAGTGTTTCTCGGGGGATATTTTAAGGCAATAAAACATGTAATCAGAGAGCAAGTGATTTTACTGTGGTGTTGATTAAATTTACACAATCACAAATGCCTCAGACACAGGCAGTCCTTCCAAAAAGGCACTACTGGAATGCTGTTTCAATGAAGGGATCAAGTTATTCAGGGAAAGAAAAAACAACCAGTTGAAATCTAGCTTCGTTGTGCACAAACACGATTTTAAAAATTGCAGAATGACTTTACAAACTCCAAACCAGAAAATAATTGAAGAAGGGTGACTGAGTTGTCCACTGCTGAGGATGATCTATTTAATTGTTTAATTTAAAGAAGTGCTTGCAATCATCTTGAAGGTTAAGTTGCACAGTGGTTGATCTGTGAATCTAGACAGTTATACTTCCCTTTGTTTCTTTTCCTTTCCCTCCTTTAATATTCATCATCCTTGCTTATTTTTTATCAGACTGAGTGAAGGAAGATACTTTTCCTTGATTTGTTTGGCGATCAAGTAAAGCATGTAATAAAACGATATATAAACCATTACTGAATAAAAGACAACAAAAGTTTTTTGTAATATTTCATCATGGTCATTTGTGAATTATGCAGCTATTCACTGACATCTGTCAGGAAGCCAGAAACATGCTCTGAGATTATGTAAATATTTGATAATGGGTAACACTGAAGAGTAGCAAAGGCCTTTGCTGATCTAAAAATTTTTAGAGGCAACTTCACTGAAATTGACCTTTAAGTTTCTTAATGGAGATCCAACAGAAATGAGCAAGAAATTTAGGTTTTTTGACTGTTTTACTCAAACAAAATGGAAATTGACAGCTTTTGAATTAGGATTACTCAAAGTCACTGACAAAGCCCATTCATGCAGTCTGTAATTATATAAATACTTTTTACTTCATCTACAAATCAATGTACAAGCCAGATTTGCAGATAGCAAGAGTTGCAGCACTTCTTTTTTTTTTCTCCTAAGCTATGCTCACCAGACCATGAGTGACAGGTAAATAAATAAATACTATATAATGTTTCCTTCCTCTTCAAGTGGTTCTTGATTTATTGTACAGCCATTCTTTCTATTTCAATAACTTAAATATGAGTAACGTTTACTAATCACTGGCATGTGCTAGCCAGAAACTAGGAAGCACCCAGTTCTGTAGTCACCACACCTGGATGACTTCACACGTGTGCATGATTTCACTTAAATCAATAAGACTGCTCAGTCAGAAAGCCACAAAGGTTTTGAAAATCAACAGGACTTCATATGATATGTCTTTCTGTAGTAGGAGAGGCCTTCAATCCGGCCAAAATTTTGTCTAGGTAACACCTTTCACAGGCCTCATGACCATGTCTGTAATGTGATAACCCAGGACGATCCAGTTTCATGTAGGTCTGAGTTGGAAAAGAATCATGCAAGAGCCTATCCAACATGGGTAAAATGGGTCAGTGGGCAAGGTATCAGTGACACAGAGTAGTCAAAACCAATGCCCTCAAGGTCTTAAAGTAGATACAAATACCCAAACTGACACAAAAAGGACAGAAGGGAAGGTAAGTCTTGCTTTGTCCACATTTTGTAAGTTTTACAAGACCAGACTAGTTTTAATGGAGAATTTATCACAGCATGATTAGGAAGTGTCAAGTTTAATGCATTGCCAAGAAATGAAAGCTCAGGGTATTGACCAGTCACCTGTGCCTTTTGCACTGAATAGTATGAAATTGATTGGGCTGGATAAAACACAAATATCACAGTTCAAATCTAAGGATTCTGACCTACAACTTACTGACTTCAGTGGGAGACACAATACCAACCTTCCCTGTACCAACAGTGATCTAAGACATGCTTAGGGATACAATTTGTCAGCTCTGAGCATGGCTCTACCTATCACTCCATTCTCCCTCCCTCATTTCCCTGTCTCAGAGGAGTAAGTGTGCAGACACAGCTGTCCTGCTGGGCTATGGTAAAGCTGAATTTGGTGTGTGAAAACTTGTCTTGCTTTCACCCATGCACGATGCTACTTGCAAAGAGTTTCTTATTCGTTTATGTTTTCCTGTTGCCTTTCTCTTGACACATCATCATCATTTCACCTTCTCTCTCTTACTGAAGTGATACTTCCTCTCTTAATTCAAACTCTCCATCATGATTCATGTTTTATTGGTCGACTCCTGTTCATCATCAGGGCACCTCTAGCCTTCAAGCAGTCAGCCTCTGAAGGCAGTTTTCATAGCTGCCTTTGGAGACAGTTGGGGAGAAATGTATAGAGATGACAGGAATGAAAGATCTTTGAAACCCATTCTTTCCCAGGCAAGGAAATGAGCACTACCTGACCTGTGTTTGTTCCTTACAGTTGACACCTTATTCTGTGGCAGACCAAGAGGAAGAGTTAACAAAGCCTTGAGTTCAAGTGTCCTGACTTTCAATGCTATTGGTTTTTAAGCGAGTGAGAATTGGTTTAAGGGTGATAACATCATTGAAAGAAAATATATATTTAGGGCAGAAAAGAATCCTGAGATGTCAGAAAGGTTAAATGCAAGATAAATGTAAAAGTGAAACAGTTGTGACCACATTCATGTGATGTACTTCTGAGAGACACATCTCAAGGGTAAAGTCAATATCATGCATTTTTACCTTCTTTATTTAAGTTGTACAGTGAGACTGTGTCTAGAGTGTGATATCTGTTTAGTATAAGTAATTCTTTCTGGTTCCTCTTGTAAGCCAGTGGAAGCTACCTAAGCAAGAGGAGAAACTTGTCCTCTGAAGATCCTGTCTGCAAGAGCTGGAGAAACCAGAAATTAATGTCAGAAGTTTGAATCAGAAATGCATAGGGGTTCCTGTCAGCAGTTCCAAAAGCTTCTTTACAAAAGCATAATTCTGAGGCTGCTACAAAGCAGAAGAACCCGGTCTTCAGCTACTGTAAATCAGGTTAAATATATTGTTAAACTGACATACAGCAGTGGAGAAACTGCCTCCAATTCTTTAACTTCTCAGGATTTGGTCTGAGACAGGTATATGTGTGCTCAGCCAATTGCCAAGCGAAGGCTGGCTAATCTCCCTAAGCCACCTCCTCTCCATTTTATGGCACAACATTATATGGTGTGGAACATCTCTTTGGTTAACTCAAGTCATCTACGTAGATCTGTCTCCTCTCAACCTTTTGAGCACCCTTGGCCTATTCTAGGCGGGCAGAGTGAGAAGGAGAGAAGACTTTGATGTTGTGCAAGCACTTTTCAGCAAGAACTAAAACATTGGTGGGTTAACAGTACTCTTTTGGTCACAAATCTAAAATGTTGAACAAGGCAAGCTGCTATGAAGAAAAATGAACTCCAGTCAGACCAAGCACAGTCTATAACCTGCCCAAGAAGAGAAGACCTGTGCCCCCAGGTGCTGATCAGGCATGCCCTAGGGAAGTGTCTGGGTTGCAGCTGGTTACTGTCTCAGGCTCTTTCTGGTCCCTTGAGGCCAGCACAGACACTTGGCGAGACAACTGAGCAACAATGGTGAGTATGCCACATGATGGGATATCACACACAACCCATAAGTTCTGTGCTCTCAAATGGCAATGACTGAACTCTGAGCCATGCTTGGACAGAGATGGACATAGTATGTGGCTTTAGCTGGCTCATTTAATCTCTCAGCTGCAGATTGACATCCATATGAATGGATGAAAAAAACTTGCTGCTACCTATGAATGGTATTTACTACAGCATAACACAAATGCTATAGTGATTAATCAAAGTTTTAAAATTATTTTGTAAGTGTGAAGGGCCAGGGCAGATATTACTTATTCACTATAGCATCATTTTCAGTGGCATCAGTTCTAGGTCTGCTATCTTCAGTCCCCTTGGTCAACAGCCAGTGGTAACAACCAATCATTGGTGTGTTTCTGTTTTTTGGGGGTGCTTACAAGGGCATTTGAGCTGGTGCATATTGATGATCAGCTCTATCCAAAATCTGTGTACTCCAAACTTTCCATTCGGGACCACAGTCAAGATTCTACAAAGGAAAAGACAGTGCTTTATGACATAAATATTGTGTCCTTAACTGGATCAAAGTTGAGTTACAGAAACTTTGCATGTAGCTGCTGCTGCAGGCTTCAGTGGGTTCATCCACCTATGCCCATGTGCTGCAGAGGGGGTGCTCGGCAGTTTGACATGAGCTACAGTAGCATGGCTGTCAAGATCTCTGAAGAGAAAACTTACACAGCTTGAAAAAAGGAATTTTTGAGCTATGGAAGGCAAAATATGTGTTTGCTTTTACCATGTAGGACTGAAAAATGTGAGATGTTAAGATGATTTCTTTGCCTTTTTCATATTTAACATCAGGGTCTTGTTTTCTCTGGGGGGCTTTATTGTCAGTCATTCAATGGTATCATTCTGAGATTCAGAGAACTTAATAATTAACAACAGAAAGACAAAAGGTTGTGCAGCTACATTGCTAATACAAGTGTTTCCTATCAGTCTTGTTTACCTGGAAAAACTAATTAGTGGTGGGGACAAGAAAGGCAAGAGCTGAGTTCACCACAGTCTTGGCATCTGAGAAGCATGAGACAGGGCCCAGGACTGAGACTGAAGCAGTTGTTCCTCGGCTTTCTCAGCATGCTAGATAAGAGAGACAAGTCAGACCCTCCAGATGGCAAGGTCCCTTAAAATTTGGCTCCCTCACTACTTGTATGGAAGGGCACAAAGATCTTTACAGCAGGGCTACTGCACCTTTGCTTCCCTTAACTGTTTTCAGAGAAGAAAGTTTTACCCTCTATTTTAATTGACTAACATCCCTATTTATTTCTTTTTCTTTGGCATCTTTGGCACGCTGCCTATGATGGTTTGAGTCCTCAAGGTGGCTCTGCTGTGTACAACCAGGTGAAAATGATTCCTTGTGACACAGATTTAAGATTACGTATTTTAATAAGACTTGTGTAGGCAGTCTAGATTCTAGATTCAAATTTACCTCTTTCCACACAAAGGTGATCTTAATTTAGCTATAACAGACCTGAAAATAGTTGTTACAGAAAAGGAAGTTGCAAAATAGCCCTGGAAGGTCTGTTGATGGCTAAAAAGTTCTAGTTTGCCTTCATTTCCTTTAATTGATTTTTGAAAGCTTTTCTTACACATACACACTGGAGTGAATTGCAATAGCTTGCATACCAGATGGATTTTTCAAGTGATCATGGGTCTATTTATAATAACACTTGGCACTTCTAACTGACATTATGTTTTAACTCCAATAAATAACTAGAAACCCAGTGCATAGAAGCCAAGTGATGATGCCAAAATATTATCATTATTGCCACTGGCAGGACTGATACTGCCATATAAAATGAACTTTTTATAATGTGTTAACTTCTTCAGGTGACGTCTTCTATTTGGAAGACATTCGTCACTGCCTTCTATCTTTTACGGTAAGAAGGGAGCTGTAAAATAGCCACTCTCTGAATACCAATCCTTCTTGCAATGATATTGACCTGGCTGCATTTTCTTCCTGCTTTTATTTAACCCCTATCTCTCCTGACAGTAAAAGTCATTAGAGATAAGGCCCCTGAAATGCTTTTGTTGTCCTATGCAGTACAGTAAGCAACTACATTTACCTCTTCATACATCCTCTAGGAAATTCAGTGGAGTTTTGACTTCATTTTGTACCACCAAAATTTCAGTACTCTGATTAACATCCTGCTGTGTTTCTCTTCCTGTATCCAATTTTCACAACTTTCCAGGAGGACTGACCATGCGTATGTTCTCAGTAATTTCCAGTCACAAATGTATTTAGCTTTGTCTTACAGAGAAACAGAGAGGTAGAACCTGGGAGTCATAGAATTAAGCTTTTATGAGATCTTCTCTCACACCTTTCCTTTTCGTCAATCTGACATCACCACTTCCCCAAGGATGAGAATCTGCTTACACAGCTCAACCTCATGTTCTTCAAGCAGGACCTTGCCAGCTTTCTGCTTGTCTTAGTTTGGCTGCTGACATAATCTTTGTCATCTCAAGAAGTATGACTCCATAATTTTTTCTTCTACTACTTAAGGCACAAAGTATTATCCTCTACTGGAATCTATTAAAAGAATTTTTTTTTTGCCATGGTAAACCATAGTCAGTTGTCAAACACATCCTCTTGTCTTCCCCAATCAGAGGAGGCACTTGGCTTTAGTGCCAGCGTTGCCAGGTTAGATGCTGCCATTTCACTTCACAGAAGGAAGCTGAGAATCATAGAATCATGGAATGATAAAGGCTGGAAAAGATCTCCAAGATCATCAAGTCCAGCCATCTGAAGGGACTATTGATCCTACTTCTTGCCAGCATTCAAGGTTGGCATTGCATAATTAATACAGACATCAAAAATGAAGGAAAAATGACACATTTAGAAATGTTTGCATATGCAATCATGTGGTCTTGCAGCAGTAAGTTTAGGTGGTCACTAAGGAAAAGGCTTTGACCTTACTTTGACTTAGTTGTCAGGCCTGCATGAGCAGTCATACTGCCCCCCAAAATCAAGCACTTCTACTCCTTGCTTTCAAGTTGCTCCTATTTTTTTCAGATCTTTTCTCTAGGGAATGCTTTCTCAAATGCCTACCCATTTCCACATAGAAATGAATTTCTGTGGAAAAGTGTTACTTAAAACCTCTTCAGCATTCTTTGATTCAGTTTTATATTATGTGATGGGTATTTACTTGATCTTGATGGAAGTGATATAAGAAAAGATGGTGACAAAATCACTAGACCTGCAAGTGACCTATGGCTACCCTGTTTGTACAATTGCGTTTTGGCTCATATCATAGACTTCTGCAGCTTCAAAGTAGTATGTATGTTTCTGGGGCATGAGAAGCAAACAAAGAAATGTGAGAAACAGCTTTTAGAAGGCAGACCTACATGCAAAATGATTGCACAGTGACTGAAAACTTCTGACTGTTAGTCTAAGGACTATGCAAATATAAAGACTGCAAATTCTTATCAGATTTATGTGGGTTTTTTTACTATTGCAAGAGCAGCAATTTAAGTAGCGAAGCAAAAAAAATAAAATGCCCTGGGAAACATGGTCCAAAAGAGGGCAAACAAAACCAAATATAAATGCCATCTTAAACACGGGATTTACATTTTCTTAGCAGAATAAACTCTCTGCCTTGACTATCTGTGCTCTCACTGAAGTGGAGGTCATGGCTAGTGACAACTGGGAGCTGTTCCTGAAGGCTCTCTTGCCTTTTTAGGTTATGAGGGTCTTTGTGTGTTTAGGATAATATGATTGACAGCTCCACTCCGGCCCCAATTAGCACCCTATAATTTATTAGCTTCTGCTTTCAGATTATGCGTTAACTTCACAAATATTTCAACCACGGAAACAGCAGCTATCAAGTGTCTCTTTCCTGATCTAGCTCACTGGGACTGCAGTTAAATACAAGGAGGGAGCTGTGCAGGTCTGTCAAGAGAGAATAATCATTTGTGTCTGTGTGCAACTGGGGCTGTCGCAACTCGGCTTGTGGAAAAAAGGTTGTTCCACTGGACTGGGGATTAATGCTCGGTTCCAGCCACAAGGATATGATGCAGGATTGAGGCCATGTGCTGGCTCTTCCAGAGAACATCTATGTTTGTCCAGTTCTGTTTCTCGCTGATATTTCAACTCCATGCAAACTTTCCATTACTGCAAATGTTTGTGTCCCTCCTAAAGCCATTTTTGGCTTCTCATTGTTGCAGTTTGGGGCTCGGTAATAAGTGTAGGATGGAAGAGACTGGAGGAGGTAGGAGTACAGAGAGGGGCTGAGACATTAGGGTTCAGGCCAGAAGTCGAGGAGAGGAGAAGTGAATAAGTGAGGGGAGTGTGTTGAATGAAGAAGGCGCCTTGCAGCTGTACCTGCGCCAGGTGGGGTGGGAGTGAATGTGCCATGTAGTGGGGAGATAAGGCACCCTCAGTAATGTCCAGCATGGTATTACCACTCCTAGTGGGACAACTCTTCTATCTAGTATTTTTTATCCTTTTACCATGAATGTAAGTAAGCAATTGACACATCTCTAAAGAAACTCTATAGTCCTTTGTCAGTCTGTGTTTTTGTGAGCTGCAGACAAGCGNTTCTGTTTCTCGCTGATATTTCAACTCCATGCAAACTTTCCATTACTGCGAATGTTTGTGTCCCTCCTAAAGCCATTTTTGGCTTCTCATTGCTGCAGTGTGGGGCTGGGTAGTAAGTGCAGGATGGAAGAGACTGGAGGAGGCAGGAGTACAGAGAGGGGCTGAGGCATCAGGGTTCAGGCCAGAAGTCAAGGAGAGGAGAAGTGAATAAGTGAGGGGAGTGTGTTGAATGAAGAAGGCGCCTTGCAGCTGTACCTGCGCCAGGTGGGGTGGGAGTGAATGTGCCATGTAGTGGGGAGATAAGGCACCCTCAGTAATGTCCAGCATGGTATTACCACTCCTAGTGGGACAACTCTTCTATCTAGTATTTTTTATCCTTTTACCATGAATGTAAGTAAGCAATTGACACATCTCTAAAGAAACTCTATAGTCCTTTGTCAGTCTGTGTTTTTGTGAGCTGCAGACAAGCGCAGCAAAGGGCGGTGCCTGTGTGTGTGAGTGGGGCCGAGGGGTGCGCAGCCCTCCACCCTTGTACCCCTGTACTCCATGTGGATTCTTTCAACACCTTTGCCTTCTCTCTCAGGAGAGGGTAGAGGCAGGAGGAGGGGGCACATCATCAACCTGTACCTATTTGTTAAAATTTACACTCAGTCTTCATGCACATGATTCAATTTCTGTATGGCTATGGAAGCAGTAGAAGTTGCACTGTGAACCTATATCCTCCTAAACAGTTAGAAATAGATGTGAATAGGGGGACCCTAGTAGCCTGAGCTGCTAGTAAGTACAGTCAGTTTAGAGAACAGTCTAACTGTGCTGGGAACTAAATCAACAATGCAATTCCTAAGGTTGTAGCCCCAAGCCTTGGGTGCTAAACGAAGTATAGCTTTTTCTTTTGCAACTTTTTTTATTTTTTCTCTTTTTTTTAACTATTCAGTATTCTCATTTCCCTAACCCTGCAAAATCAATACCTCACTCTTCAAATAATTGTACCACAAGTCTCTATCCTTCCCCTGCTGCAACTGCTCCTCTGAGTGGCAGGACAGAGAAGCCAGAAAGGATATCACAATCCCCTAGAGGAGCTGTCTTACCCTTCTGTAATTAAAAGGGTATGTTAATTACAAACCTCCCTCAGAAAAAGATGCATGAGAACTGCCAGTCAGAGAAGCTGAGTGTATCCAAAACCACCAGCAGCATTTTCCTCTCTTCTAGGAGGGGACCAACCTTTAAGCCCTCACTATAGCTTGTCATGAACTTAAATAGGACTTCAAAGGGAAGGCGAGAAGGGACAGCAGTCCCTCCTGACTCAAGGAGGAGACAGGGCAGATACATTTCCCCAGAGACAGGCAGCACACAGGCCAGGGAAGGCACAGGGTATTACTCAGACTCTCTTTCACCCTCTGTCTCCTCCCCTTCTCCTCCTTCACTGGAGGTTTATGGAAAATCCACAGGAAAAGAAGGCAGGAATTATGGTTGCCCTAAAGCTCACCAACGTCAGACTGTAAGTGCAGAGACACATACAGATGAGTCTAAAGAGGACTGTGCTGCATTCTTGTAACTGCAGCTGTGCAGTTGCAAAACAAAGTGGAGACCATAACCACAAATATTGTGCCCCATCCCCACTTCCATCTTTTCCTTGATAGATCATTGTTAAGCTTGAAACTGAGTAAAATGGTATTCTTCTGTGATTTCTGAAGTTTCAGTTATTTACAGAACGGCAAATAAATGCCTGCAATGAATTCACCCAGATCTTACTTTGCAAACTCCTGCAAACTGCTCTCACTGAGTGGCAGCAGGTATTCTTGCTCTGCCTGCTAATGTCATGCTCTGCAGCAGATCCTGTACCTCTGCCTCTTTCCCTGGTCTTTGCGCAGAAGGGTGGAGAGCTGTGGTTGTTTGCCAGTCCCAGACGGTCCACTCAGTTTGTCATGTGGGCAGCTAGAGAGTCTGAGCCAGTGCTAACCTCTGCACAACACTTGCAAAAGGGGCAGCAGGAGGATCTGCTTTCCAGGCTGCAGGACCAGACATCCACAGCCCTGCTCTTTCAGTGTGTGACAAGCATGTGACATATAACATATGTAACACCTAAGAGGCTTTCCTTTTGTATTTCTAGATTTTCTTCCTGCAGGCATTCATTATTAAGCAATTAATCTATGGTGCAAAGAGGAATAAAACAGACTTGCGAAACAGTATCGAGGTTATTTGTGGTGTTACGGCATTAGGAGCTATGGCTGCAGTCCTGCAAGGACTCACACCCAAGCCTTAAAGGCAGGTGCTGTAAGCAGTTCTTCTGGAGTCAGGATAATGTAGAATGAGGAAAACTCTGCAAGAATTAGCCAAAACAGGGCACGTGTGCTTTCAGACTGCAGTCAACCCAGTGTAGGAATATTTCTAAAAAGTTGTGTAACATTTAATGCCTCGAGCCACAATGTTTGGATGCTTTCACAAAACAACAATAAAAGAGTACCTGGAGAACAAAGGTTGAAACCAAAATTCAAGTATTCATTGCACAAATTCTCATGCTTGTTATGTTCACAGTCAAAATAAATTATAAATGTTAATGAAGTATATCACTGGTTTGTGCTTACATGATTAATTCCAAATGTATTTGGGCCATATTGTCCAGCCTTTCTCATTATAAATTGCAGAGGAGAAGAGGAAAGAAGAAAGGAAAATGAAACAATAGTGGTGTAACACAACCAATGCTGGAGTTAGATTAATAATTTAAAAAAAACTTTAAAAACAGCCTAAAAAAAATTCACAGTCAAATGCTCACAGAATGATCCTGTTATCTCCAAGCCTCTGCAGCAAGAAAGTTAAATGCCCCTTTCAGTTACTTCTCTTCTGCAAAGTGCTGCTGCCTTCTTTCTTGATAGATGCTTCAAATCTTTTTTGGTTTAAACAATAATATAAATTCTGGAGTCTTTTCGTTGCCCTTTACAGCTTGTCTAGGCTCTGGCTAATTGGAGGTCAAGAGTGAAATTCTCAGGGGTACATCTGGCTGAAGGAATCGTGTCAAGTCATCTCCTGCTATTTGCCGAGCACTGGCCAGGGATGCTCTGCACCCAGAGTATTTCAAAGCAGCTGCTTGCCAGCTTCTTATGGTATTTACTCACACTGCCTTATCGTATTCTTACTACCGGGATTCCTAATCTTCACCACAATTGGAGTTACTGCCAAGCTGAAACCTAGGAGAAGACAGTTTTGGTTATTCATAACCCTGACACATGGCAAACATTATGCGAGATTATGTAAGAGTGTCAGAAGGTAAAAACTCTCATCATGGCACAAAGTCCATTTTCTACCGCTTCTCCTAGCAGCAGAAGGGTAACTTTAGGATTCTCCTCTTACATGCCCTGAACTTTGTCAGCCATCAAAAACATTACATTAAGGAAAAAATAGAACAAAACACAGCACAGTATTGTTGTGGTCAGATGCTGTGCCTGTAAAAATGTCAACTTGTAAATACTATGGGAAACTACCATTTCTGCACTCTTCAATTAATTATTCATCACCCTTCAAGACCATTTTAATTTATCAGTGCAAAGGCAATGCTGAATACTATAGTTCAAACATATCAGTTTTAAGAGGAAACATTTGTTGTTGTTATGATTATGATTATGAGTAGACCCCTTACTTTAACCCAGATATGCTGTATGCTAAAATGTAGCACTGCAACACCCTTGCATTTTCTTATCTCTTGTATTTAACATTATTTTTCTCAGTAAGAAAATATTTTCAACTGCTAGGATTTCTATTGATCTTTAATGCAAAGTAATAAAATAACTCAATCCACATGACAGGTATTTTTCCTATTTCATCCTGAAGTTTCCNCACTCTTCAATTAATTATTCATCACCCTTCAAGACCATTTTAATTTATCAGTGCAAAGGCAATGCTGAATACTATAGTTCAAACATATCAGTTTTAAGAGGAAACATTTGTTGTTGTTATGATTATGATTATGATTATGAGTAGTCCCCTTACTTTAACACAGATACACTTATGCTAAAATGTAGCACTGCAACACCCTTGCATTTTCTTATCTCTTGTATTTAACATTATTTTTCTCAGTAAGAAAATATTTTCAACTGCTAGGATTTCTATTGATCTTTAATGCAAAGTAATAAAATAACTCAATCCACATGACAGGTATTTTTCCTATTTCATCCTGAAGTTTCCAGTTTGCCTCATTTCTCTTATTTAGCTTTAACTCTTCATAAAAGCACATAGAGTGAAATAAGGAGATACCTTTAATGCAACTTTTCTACTGTTAAATAGGTATCTTATTCCCTCTTTCAAAAAAAACCCCCAAAACGAAACAATTATTAAAGTGACAAAATGACAGCAACAGGTAGACAAAGAGAAAAGTTAGAGGCAACTCAGACCTATCATCCATCACATGTCTTTCCTTCTCATGTTCCCCTTAACGGCTGTTAGGTTGAGGGTGAGCTGTTCTTTACTGGTTTCCTTCCTCGCCCTGCTAGAAAGAGTTTTACATTCATCAGAAAATGTTTCTTGTAAAAAACCAACCAAACAAAAAAAACCACAACCAAACAACCGATATAAATCCAATGCAAAAGTTGTGCCAGACTCTGAGGAGTGCCACCTTGGTTTTCATCTTTCTAGGGTTTGAGCAGTTGTGCACAAAACAGCTGCATCTCTGTAAGCCCAGGGCAGCTGGCCCTGGCCAGGCACTTGCCACTCACAACCACAAAGCTGAAAAAACAGACCAGTTCATCGACAGTGTGAAAATGTTTATGAGTTCCAGTTTCTTCTCCTTTCACTTTTCTGTAATGTAAAGAAAAATTCAGTTCAAAACTGCTAAGTAGCTTTCCCATGTTTGTATTCAAGAAATAATTTTCACTTCCATAAAAAAATATTCACAGCACTAAAAAAAGACCCCCAGGATTTCCTCTGCCCCCTGAATGAAGGCCAGAGGTTTTGCACCACCACCCATGACGTCATTTGACTCTTTAAAGCAGTCTGACTGCAGTTCTGGGTGTCAGGTTTGCTTAAATAGAAGTTCAAAGTCTTTGGCTCTTCTCTTGCAACAGATGGATTTTCCTCTCCAAAATAAGTCTAAAGTAGCGTCCTTGTAATGCCAGGTCCTTTTAAGTCCTGTTGTCTTTCCCCGAGCTGCAGGGCCACGGTGGGCTTGGAAAAGGGCAAGGGGAGATCTGGGAGTCTTTGAGTCAGCACATCAGCTCAGAAGGGATCCACCACAGAAGGAGTAACGGCGAGCTGCAAACCAAGATCAGAAGCTGTTACAAACTGACCCGATTTCAGCTCTGAATGCCACCATGCCTAACAGGCAGAGATCTACAGGGGAGAGCCAGGGCAAGAAGAGTGAAGGACAGCTCTAAAACCAGTATAGATCCTTGCTTTTATCCTGATGCTGCAAACCTGAGAATGGAGAAAAGAAAAAAAGGGAAGAAGAAAAATAGGTACAAGCAGTTAAGGACAGAGAAAGATAAACTGCATTTCTGCCAGCTGAGGTCAGAGAATCAATCTAATGAACCTAAAGCATGAGTTCCCCAGAGCTCCAGGAGGTTATGGAGCAAGGAGACGAGTCCAAGCTAAACCGCAGGCAGGAACATCTGCCTGCTGTGTAAAGTGAGGCCGCTGTCAGGAGCCGTTTGTGGCTGCAATAGCCCAACTTCAGCACAGAGAGCTGCCGCCAATCAGACTTTCCTTGCCTCTACTACAACCACTGACTCAGGAACTGCCACTGCTGGCTACACCTGTATCACCTTTTTGTCACCACTATGGCCACACAGCCTTACTTCCAAGGATCCCACCAGGCACAGGATACCAGTACAAGTGGAAAAACATTGCCTTTTTATCTCAGCAAATGCAATTGTGTTTTATTGTCAAAAACTAGGGTAAAAAAATAAATAAGGAGATAAGGTAATCTATGAAACTCTACTGTGGCTCCCCATGCTCTTACCTGCAGGACAGCCTATGGAGGGGTGCAAGCAACGACCTTTGTGGCAACTCCATCTTGCTCCCAGCTCTTGCTGCTCCAGGCAGGAGCAGGGTCAGGACAAGAGTATTTCAAAGCAACTTCAGGGCACATTTGAAGATGCCAGAAATTCAAATGTTGTTGGGGGGTGTGATGTGTTGACTTGTCCCTTCCTTTTCCACCCCGTCTCACTTGCCTGGCCTAAGAATCCCAAGAAGGGCACCCAGGACACAGGTTGTGTGTCTGCCATGAGTCTTCCACCTCCAGTTTATTTCCTCACAGCAGCACCGCATCCAACCCACCACAGGAGGGTCCTTCCCCACTACTACGGATGGTGTGAGAGAGGTGGGGAGAAGAGGTACAACTGAGCCAGGGGGAGACCAGGAGGGGCAGAGGGCAGCTCTTTACCTGCATCCACATTGAGGCCAAGGCTCTGTGCCATGTCTCCTGTTGCATTGGGGAAAGGTCCTGGCGTCGTCCAGGCTGCAGCAGTGCCTGCCTCGCTCTTTCCCAGTTCGCAGGGGGGGCTGACAGGTGTGGGCACAGAGGCAGGGGTGAGGCGGTGGGGGCGGACGGAGGCAGTGGGCACCAGGAGCGAGCTGTAGCGGGGGTCAAAGTGTGGCCCGTAGACTTCATGCATGGCAGCAGGGCGGGGATAGGCAGTGCTCTGTGTCCCGATGTAGGGGTGGTGGTGGTGATGGTGGTGATGGTGGTGGGCATGGTGCCAGGGCTCAGGGCCGCCCTGGTGCAGGTGGCCGTGCAAAGAGGCGGGTGCGTAGGGGTCAGCGGCGGCGAAGGGCAGCTCACTGTGGGCAGCAGCTGCCAGGGGGCTGCTCAGGGTGGCTGGGACCGAGGAGGGCTGGTACGTGCTGTTCCAGAAGGATGGTGGGAAGCTGCGCTGGCTCATCGGGAAGGAACCATCTGGATTAAAGGAGCAGGAGAGAAAGGAAAGGCAGCAATGAGCACACAGAGCAA
Organism: Piaya cayana; assembly: GCA_013389865.1. Taxonomy (NCBI): domain Eukaryota; kingdom Metazoa; phylum Chordata; class Aves; order Cuculiformes; family Coccyzidae; genus Piaya; species Piaya cayana. The sequence continues at coordinate 292,652 of WAAB01000931.1, read as the reverse complement.
ACCCTTATCTTCTTTCCCACATTCCCCCAAATCAGCCCTTGCATTCCCTCCATCCCCCCAAAAACTGCGAAACAGAAGAAATTGTTCCCAGCAAGTACAGATTCTTTTCCAGCTGAACATCCAACACAACTAGTTAGGGGTTTACCCATGAAACTGAAACTATTTGCTCCAGGTTTCTTAGTATGTAGGGAAAAGGCTGTTATCTAAGGTGAAGGAAACTTCTCTTTTCCTCAGTAGGGGAAACGAAGTCAGAGCTATTATGCACTGCAACGATTTCCAGGGTTGATTTTTTCTTGTTTGTTTTTGTAGTAACCTCTAAGTCTAAGCATTTATGCTCAGCACCTTGGAGGATGTCTTACCCTGCCAGGAAAGCAGCTGCTTCTTCAGTGCAGTTTCAAAGTGGGCATTAGCAGCATGAGATGCAACTAAGGACGAGCACTAATTTTCTAAATATCCAGGGGTAATTACACCCACCCATTACAACAGACCCATGCCTGTTCCTTGGAAATACCACCAGCATGTTTTGGGAAGCATTCTGCAGAACTCTAGGGACAATTTTGTCTTTTGCATGAATTTGGCAAGAAAAAACACCTTGCATTTTCTTAACCTGGTAAACCAGCTGCAAGATAGACTAATAATTATAAAGAGCATGGAGATACATATGATACATTAATTGGGAATGCACAGTCTTCCCAAGACAAATTAAAATGTTCTCCTACTACACGTTAAAGAGAGGTATGTCAGTTCTCTGTCCTGGCATTACTCAGAATAAAGGGAAGTGGTTCAAAACAAGCAAAGAACTCTCCTCTCCTGTCACCAATTCTAGCACTGCATATCTTTCACCTGTGAAATATTTAAACTACTATTCAATTCTCAGGATCTACTAACAGCAAGTCATGAAGCAGCTGGGAAACCAGCTCTTGGCTAAGCAGTTGGTCCTGTGAGGGAGGGTCCCCAAAAGTGCCTCAAAAGAAGTACCTGCACTAAGTCTCTGGCAGGCAGAGGACAGGGAAGATTATTGCTCTCTGCTCCAGGGACCCTCACAGGTCCATCCTGGGTGAAACAGGCACAGCTGCGCACCAGCTCATCGGCAAAGTGCCACCAGTATGGCCAGGTCTGAAAGCCCTCATTTTCAGAAATTTAGGGCCCTTATCTCTGCTCCAGCAGCCACCAGGTTGGTGCTACGTGTAGGGCAAGATACAGGGACATACACAATCCATTTTTTAGTGGTGGAAAGCCGGTGAGATGGTTCCCACTTTTGCTTTGTTCCCATCTTCAGTGCTAGACTTAAAGGTGCTCCAGCAGGGTTAGCAGAGGGGAATCTCTGAGATGTAAAGATGACTCAGTTCCCTCAATTGCCTCCCTGTGTGCAGGCAGCAGGGCATAAAAAGAACAGGTTTTTTTTTCCCCTTAAAAGAGTCAAGTTCCTCATCTGGACTACTGTGTCCCGTTCTGGAATCCTCAATGTAAGAAGGACATGGAGCTGTTGAAATGGGTCCAGAGGGGGGTTACAAAGAAGATTAGAGGGCTGGAGCACCTCTCGTATGAGGACAGGCTGAGAGAGTTGGGCTTGTTCAGCTTGGAGAAGTCTCCAAGGGGACCTTATAACGACCTTCCAGGAGCTGAAAGGGGCTACAGGAGGGTTGGAGAGGGACTATTCATAAAGGCTTGTGGTGACAGGACTAGGGGCAGTGGGTATAAACTGGAGAGGGGCAGATTTAGACTAGACATTAGGAAGATTTTCTTCACCATGAGGGTGGTGAGACACAGGTTGCCCAGGGTAGTTGTGGCTGCCCCATCCCTGTTCAAGGCCGGGTTGGATGGGGCCTTGGGCAGCCTGGTCTGGTCTTTAAGGTCCCTTCCAACCCAAACTATTCCATGATTCTATGATTCCCAGCGTCCCGCGGCCGGCGCGGAGGGGATGCGGAGGGGATGCGGGGGGGATGCGGGGGCGCTCACCCCGCCAGGAGCCGGCGTTCCGCGCCGCTTTGGCGCTGCCGAGCGAGAAGCTGCTGGGCTGGCTGAGCGCCCGGCTGAAGTGCTCGTCCACCACGGCGCTGATGTCCCCCTGGAAGTAGGTGAAGAGAACGCAGCGGGAGTTGATGTACTCGGCCTCGGGGGGTCGCTCCTTCTCGGGGCTGCAGTCCTCCTCCTTGATGCTGGCCGCGGGGTGGCTGGAGAAGGAGCCGCTGGCGCTGCCGCCGCTCTCCGGGGCTTCTTGCATTTTGGAGTAAAAGGCGAGTTTCTGGAGGAAAGCGGGACAGGAGGAAAGAAGGAAGGAAGGGAAGAAAGAAAATAAGAGCCAGTCACGCAGCGGGGCGCAGCAAGGTGTGTTCCTGAGCCTTCTCCGAGAGAGGAGGGAGCAGCCTGGTGCCGTCCCCTAGGAGCCACCCATCCCGGAGCCGCGTCTCTGACCCACCCCGAGGGGCCGCAAACGGAGCTACAGGGGCCAGAAACCCGGCCTGAATGGAGCCTCCGTGCGGGGCAGGGGCGGCCGGGCGGGAGCCGCACGCACAGGTCCCCGGAGTGAAGCCCCGCACATCGCACCCCGGCTCACACTGATGTGACCGAAGGCAAAATCTGCCACAACGTGTGTCCCGTCACCTACAGCGGCGAGGAGGAAGGAAAAGTAAAAATAGTCTGGCGGCCTGAAGTGCATTTCAAGGTAAAATTAAAAAAAATAAAAATAAAAAAAGCGCGCTTTCACTCGTTCAACAAGAAGCTCCAGGTTTTTCCTGCAGGATTATTCTGTTCTTACTGCATTCCTCTGGGTGGCAAAACAACGGGCGCTGAGAAGTTTGCTGGATGTTTCCCATCTTTTCTTTATGCGTGTCGGCAGCTGCTGGGAGCTCCTTGGGCATAAAGGCGCGGCCGCGGAGCGCGGGGAGCTCGGCTGCGGGGCGGGCGGCTCAGAGCCCCGGACCGAGACACGCGAGATGTTTCATCACGTCACCCCCTTCGCCTTCCCACCCGGCCATCGAGCCAGCGATCACCCCCCTAAATAACGTCTCGAAGCCTCGTGCGGGAAGGGGCCGTCCAGGCTGGGAACCGGCATCATTTGCCGTTTGTGACAGGTACTGCGGCCCCGCTGCCGAGAGCCGGCGGTGCCACCCGGGGGCTGCGCGGAGCCCCGACCCTGCGCTCCGGGGGCTGCTCCCCGCCCCGCCCCGCGCTGCTGCCTGCGTACGGCGCCTTTTTCGTTTTGCTGGAGGGGGAAAGAATTCATTTCAAGAAAGAAAAAAAAAAATTTAAAAAAGGGGAAAAGCCGGAGGGCGAACGAGAAAGTGGTAACGCAGCAGGTGCACCCGGGGACAGGAGCGCGGATCCACGGAGGACCGTGCGCGGCCGCGGAGGGCGCAGCCCCGGGATGCTCCGGGATCCTTCTATCGAAATCAGGGGGTTCATTGATACCCGCCGTGGCCGGCGGAGCCGCGGAGACCAGACGGGGCTCCCGGCCACCCAGCAGCCGCGGGTCTCGCAGGCGACAGCCCCCACCGGCTGCCCCGAGGAGACCCGGGAAGCGCGGAGCATCCCCGCAGCCAGAGCGCGGAGAGCCCGCAGCCTTCGGCGCTCCCGAACTTGCAGAGAGTGACTGCGGAGCACCCGCCGCGGCGGCGGCTCGGAGCGGCTCCCGGCGCTTCTCCGGGAGGGAGCGGTGTCCCGCACAGCCGCTCCCGGCAAACCGCGGCACCGCTGCCCCGAGCCCGTCCCGGGAAAGGGAAAAATAAAAATAAATAAATTTTTAAAAACCCCAAGCAAACAAAAAAAAGCAAGGAAAAATAAGGGAAAAAATACCTAAAAAGCCATGGCAGGGTTAAAATCTCTGTCTCCCAAGGCAGCGCGCTCTCCGTCGCTCTCCGCCGGGGTACGGTCCCTGCCGAGCTCCGCGCCAGGGTGGGACACGGTTCTGCCCCGCTCACCATCGCAGGCTCCCAGATTCCCCCCCCCTCCCTCCCCCCGGTCCCCTCCCCTTCTCCTTTTCCCTTTTTGCCTTTGGTAAGGCCCCGGACGGCCACCCTCTAGGCGACAGCCCTCCCACCCGCCGCCTCTCCCCCGCTGCCCCCGCGGGTACCTGCCGGTAAGGGCCGTAGGCGGCTGCGAAGCGGGGCTGGGCAGGGCCGTACACTTGGTACACGACATCCAAACAGCTCATGTCTGGCCGCGGCGGGGAATTATTGTTTTCCTCATCGACTCGCGCTCTGCAAAGTGGAGCAAGGCTTGGCGGGGAGGAGGTTCCCGGGGGTTAAAGAGGCGCCGCTCATTGGTGGGAGGAGTGAGGGGGGACGAGACCGCGCTGGGCTGAGATGACACCCCCGTCCCTGCCCTCCCCGCCTATAGCGCGGCTCCCTTCGGCGAAAGTGCCGGGATCTGAGGGGCTCCGCGGCCGCCGGGGGAGCGTCACCCTCGTTCCGACGGCTCGGAGGGTTGGGGGAGTCGGGGAGAACCCCCTTTGGCAGCCGGGGTGGGGAGCACGGGGGAGGAGGGGGGAGGCTTGGTTGGCGGGGCAGCCCCCCTCCCAAAACGTTTCTTTTCATTTCATTGATTTCATTCCATGCGCTCACGGTGCCGTCGGTCCTGCCGGGAACCCCCCCCCCACCTGCTCGGGTACCGCTGGGCTCCGGCGAGGGCAGGGACCGGGGTGACCCCCCCACATCCCTCTGAACCCCGAAAACGCCGCTGCCTGAAGGCGGAGGAACTGAAAGGTCTGGAGAATCTTAAGGAGGAAAAACCGGTGGATTCCCGAGGAGGAGCCTTCCCCAGAATTTTCGAATCGTTACAAATGCCGGGAATGGCGATGCTTTTGCTTTTAGTAGGAACGAAAACAACGCCGAGGGTAAAGAACAAATTATCGTGACGGTAAATTGGATTTACTCGCTACCTTTCTGCTGAGCACGGCAGAGAGAGGCTGAATAGGCGAATGTATATTTGCTGCTCATTTTGACGGAGGTGGATGGGATGTAGATTAGTTTCTATCAGACACCTAAGTTCTCATGTCCATAGCTACTCTCAAAACGTTCAGCTTCCCGGTGTGGGTCACAGCTACTGCAAAAAGAGACACATCTTAAGTTATGTTTTAAGTGTGTGTAATAAAAACCCTCAGAAAATATGGAAGAATATAACTTGCTTTTGAAAACTTGATTTTTTTTACAAAACTACGGGGAAAATTCTGAAAAGAATAAACATTTTGGATTTTTAAGATCTGGAAATATTTCAATTAATTTCAACAGAATGTTTTTTTATGATTAAAATTTTGATTTTATTTTATTTCCTTCAGAATGTAGTTTTCATATTCCAAGCGCTAGGAATTGTTCTGAATGCCTTCGCCAAAATCATACATCAGTGCCTAATGAGCATAAGTTTCAATTTTTTCTGCACCAGGTGCAAGGTTTAAAATTCATATTGGAACAATTTCTTTTTCTTGTTCTTTTACTTTATTAAATTTGTTTTTCACTCTGCAGCGTAACCTGGAATGTTGTGCCTGTGGGGTTCAGCCCCAGCACCGATCCTGCCCCCATCAGAGCAAATTTTGTGTCACTGGTCATGAAGTGAATGAAGGGAAGAACTGTTGGCCTTCAAAAAAGAAACACGTCTCATACTCTATCATTTTATTTTTCCTGAGCAGCAAGCAAATAACCTCAGTACAGGGAAGGACTCACTCTGTGGCTGGCGTCCAAAATAAGGGAAACAGCTCAGAAAAGCCCTTCTGCTCACAGTAAGTCACTGAGGAACCTCACTTGGGGCAACTTCGTTTCTCCTGTTTGTTCCCGCTCCCGAGAAGTACGGAGCTTTCACACTAAGCAGACATCTGTGCCTGTTTCAAACATAACAATATGCTGTGCAATATACAAAACCCCCTCACTTCTCAGGAGGTGAGTATGACTGAACACGTACTCCCAAAGACACAGCTCCTGTTTGTATGAACTGCTCACCTATGACTTCATTCAGAGATAGGACCTGACACTTGCCAAGGATGAGCATTGTTTCTTCTGAAGAAAAACCTCAAAATGTAGTACTAACGTGCTGCTGAGTGCTGTGATGTGGCAGATGGTCTAGGTTGTGTCTCCTGGAGAATCTCTCTTTGTGGGCTGAATTTAGGAGTTTTACCTCACACTGAAGTGTGAGGGCAATCAGGTCTGATGCAGCTTGGTATTAATCCAGTTTCTTTTATAAACAGCTATTTGACTGTAAAGCTATCCAATGTAAGACATGAGAGAATTTTAACGCCTTCATGCAGAGCAATGCGACCATTCATGCAAAAGTACTGCTGTCATTTTACCTTCTTGGTGCCCTCTGTGAAATCAGGCTGGAAACCAAGGGTCAGAAGCTATGTTCACTAATGTTAACACTGCTTATCTACAATTATTTATAAATAGTTTTTCTTGGTGCTAAGTAAAGAATTTTAGGTGGGCTGAGTTGCACAAGGAACTACAAAGGCTTGGAAAAAAACAGCTGAGATATCTCAGGGAGAAAATTATGACAGCAATGAAGGAAAGCACACTTTTAGGAAGGGCATGGATTAAGAATTGGCTGTGTACCATTAAAACACTGGCATGGGCCTACTCCTACAGTCACACACTAGTAACATTTCACAGCTGTAATGTGAAAAGAAAATCTTGTGGTTTGGAATAAATAATAATGGGTTCTGATAAACAGTCAGATGCAGAAAGTTACAACTTCCTCCAGGAAACATTCCTATAAAACAATTCAAAGTTCTCCTCTAACTTAGCTGGACCTTTTCAGAAAAGGAGAATTGGGTATTACTGTGAATGCCTCACTGGACATGCAAACAGATCATCAAACAAAACCTCAATGTCCAGAAAGACTGGGGAAAAAAATAAGATAGTGGGGATGTGTACCAACTGCAATTTTAACACACCTTCCTGGTAATCCTATCTCTGGTGCCAGCCTGTGAGCACCCAAAGTGCAAAAGCCGGGCCAGTGAACATCATGTTTGATAAAAGGTCTACATATTTATTAGTGGGAAGGGAACTTGCTGTTTTGTTATTTATTTCTTTGTTTGTCTATTTTTAATCTAACTACATATATTCTTCATGCTGTTGATAATATACTCTTTAGAAGCTCAGGAAAACTTACTGTTTACAGAAAGCCATATTTTCCTGGCTCAAAGATACTACAAAGTGGATAGAGAATCTAGCCTTTGCTGCTGTGCTTAGCTACCTTCAATGTTTCTCACTTCCAGTTTGAGTTGGGCTGGCTTGATCTTCCAGCTGTTGTTTCATGTAATGCTTTGCTTCAGTGAGCTAAGCAGTCATTTCATATGTAATATTTTCTCTTATGAAACTTATTTTATACCACACAATTATCTTCTTTTTCCTGCCAAAATAGATGCACCTCTGTAATGTTCCCCAGTTCTCAGGGTTTTTTTGTACCTTTTTAATTTGTAACCTGTGCAATTTTTCAACATTATTTTAAAAATATCAACACAAGAACTTGTTATTCTTATTTCATCTCTCTTGAGGAAAGTATACACAAAGTAAAACACCTTCTTAGAAATTAATGCTTACAGTTGTTGGAGCTTTTTGCGTCAACACAACTTTAAAGACATATAATGCTGACATGCTTTCCCACTGTGATCATCACAGTGTTTTCAGGATCATTACTATGAATTTGTAAAAACCACGGATTGGTTGGTGGCGTGGAGCTGATGGCATAGGGATGTTTCTGGTATTTCTTTTGAGCTATTGCATAGCTAATTGAGATTGCAAGTACCTAGAATTAAAGCTTTGGTGATCCCATGTAAGCCCATGACACCTGCTCATGACCCCTTGTAGAGTTATCCTTTCTATCACCTCCCTTCCTTGTTTGTAGATGTGCAATGCTGCAAACAGCTCCTTTTATGTGCTATTTGTTCTTGAAAGTGCCAAGAGACTTAGCAATAGTCTCAGGTCTCTCCAAATGTTCCACTTCCCACCTTACTCACCAGTTCTCTTGTCACTATGCTACCTGCAAGATTTATTGATGTGATTTTATACCAACTTTCAAGTTACCAGTTAACATTCTGTTCAGTTCTCAAGCTAGCTAATATGAGTACTCTTACATAGAGTTCTTATACTATACTCCTATATAGCAGTATTTATATTTCTAAATGCTAAAGATTTTCTGTTGACCACAATTTCTTGAAATTTTTATCCATTTGTTATGTGCCTCATTTATACTGTGGAATACATATCTCCTCAATGAGAGGATAACTTTGGTTTCACTAGGTTTCCTATTTCTGCTCTCTATTTTATTCTTTAATCCCTCAGTCTGTCCAAAGAATTCAGCATTTACTTAAACTGAAGCTGAATGCACTACTTGTGGGTTTACGTGTGTCAAATTTGGCTGAAATGAATTCAAATCAGTATTGCTTTTCTTCTTTCTTATCTTGTCAGTCTTTGTGCTCTTTCTCCCTAAAAGCTTTTTGTTTTTGTAGGGCTTGGCAACTGTTGCCATGGTGTTCCCAGGGATGTTTTTGAGGTGCAGCCTCTGGGTCTGTATTGATGCAGAAGACTTTAGGCTCAAGAGCTGCTGGCTTGGTAGTTTTCATGGGCACTGAATTAACTGAAATGAAAGATAAAAATCTGCGTGGTAAAATAGCATGGGGACACATATCACTGTCTTCCTTGTCTCCTTCACTGTCTTCAGGAGACTAGTTTTGTTTTGGTTTTAGTTTTCAACTTTAGAGACCTTTTGTTATTAATTTTAATCTTCCTTAGAGGGTGTGGGGTTTTTTTCCCCTCTTTTTCTTTTTTTCCCCTCCTCTTTTTCTTTTTTTTCCCTATGGCTTTAAGAATTAACTGTTAGCTGCTAATTTATCACATGTACAGATACTATTTGGTGCGTGTTTGTATATGTGACAACACATCTACTCCAGTGACATGTTCTGCAGCAGCTGGAAGATACGCAGTGAATTTTACTCCATGATGTATTTACAGGGGAGCTGCAGCCCAGATCAGGGCTCAGCATCTGGTGTGTGTCACTCACCCGTCCTACCCAACCCTTAAGGGCCAGAGGCATCACCTGTCTCTCCTCTACTGATTGTAGCAGATGAAGAGATCGTTATGCAGGGCTGGAAGGGAAATCTAGGGCTGTCATGAGGGAATATATTAACATGTGTGAGAACATGCTGAACACATTGAATTTTGGGCTTGATTTTACAGCCTGAAAACTCAGAGAATTTTTTTTACAAATCAGTGTAGAAATTGGCTTACTTTTGTTCTCAGAGGCAGACCTAACATTTTTTCTAATGCCTGTATTGTGGCATATTCAGATCTGAGCTGAATCAGTGTGTACCCCTCTACTCCCTCGGCACTTAACCACTGTTGGGTGAATCTGGCTTGTTCTGAGATACATTCACCAAAATGCTGTACAGATATTTTTGGTTTTGTGTGTAAAACAGAGAATACACTTTTCCTCAGCTATGTTCAGGACAGTCAATTTCAGGCAAAATGTTCCCTAACAATCACCCCCAAACACAAAACAGGGGGTATTTTACTGTTTTATTTTACTTTTTCTAATTACTATGATGTAAAAGTAGTAACAGACTGTGTCGGAGCTCCATCAAGGTTGCTTGAACACCACCCTATTAATATAACATATGCCCTAAACACTTCTTATAATGTGATATGCAGTTCCCCTGCAACATCCAGTCTCAGTGATTTTTGTGGTGTACATGCTTTGTTTTGAAAAATAAATGTTTTTATATGAAGACCTTAATTGCTAGAAATGTTTTCATTTTAGAATTGTCTTTCTTTCCACTTTTGTAGATAATGTTTCAGACAGAGGAAGGTAGGTGGCAGAGAAAGACTGCAACTTAACAGAGCAAGTAGCTGGGTGCAAGGAAAAGGTAAGATGATCAAGTTTTAAATAGAGCACAAACCGGTAAGAGATACACTTTTTTTGTCTGTACAGATTTCCATTTAATACCAACAGCTGGGATGAGGAAAGAAAAGACTTTGATTTACTTTCATGACTAAACCTTTCTTAAGTGCAAACTTTATTGCTCAAATTGGGCAATATTATATCCTGCCATAGGGTCTCACTGGTACATTTACATTTTCTTAAACATATATTTGGCTAAGCACTGAGAAAATGTCACTAGAAAATGTTAACAGAGTATATTTTACCCAAAATAAGTGCAAAATTAAGTAAAAAGAAAATTCATAGTAGAATACTGGAGGTGGAGCCATGGTACAGGGAATTGTGTTCTTATTGCCTAGAACTGCCCCAAATAACATAGCTCCTGGGTTGAATGTAAATAGGTGTGATTTCAGGGCCTGGGAAAGAACCTGACTTCTCAAATCAAACAGAGCCTACATTTAATATTTTTTTATGGCCATACTTAACAGACGACTCAGTCCTGACGGTTACAAAGGCCAACCTTATCTTTAGAAATTAATTTGGAGAAACAAACAAGAGAGAGGAAGGCGGTGAAAAAGGAAGAAAGGGAGGTGCTGCCACTGCAGGTTTTCAATCAATCTGTGTGAGGGAGAAGAGAACAAACCCAAATGTCCTTTGATTTTCATAATAATATCTATTAATTGCAGATCAACCCACTGGAAACCAGTGTATACTTGGCCATATTGTAGCACAGCTTCAAACTCTACCTTAATTTCATATTAGTATCTGTGCAAATTTAACCCATTTAATATGGAATGATAAGAAAACAGAATGCAGATGAATTATTTGTAATAAATTACAATGCTCCAGACAGTGTCAAGGACACAAGTAGTCCATGTTCCATGCACCTCCTTGTACATGAAAATACTAGAATAGGGATGAAATTATGAAATCTCATGCAATAAACATATCCCCAAAGGGAAATCATAAAGTGCATACTTTATGTGCTGGGGTCTTCACACAATATGGCTGTGCATTTTAAGGAAAGACCTTTTCTCATGCTAAGGTAGGTAGTTTCCAGAACTGCAAAGTGTTTTACATGTACATATAAACCAGTCAGTGGGCTGACAGAAGAGGTAAGAACCATCAATTTAGAGAAAGTAAGCCATTTCATACTTCTCAAATGATTACACTTTCTTCCATAAAGAAGGCTTGTGGGCACTGGAAAACTTCCTTCCAGTCTTCTGAGTTAAAATGATGGAGATACTGTCCTAACAAATTGAGTTTTTGAAGTGCAGGTACATTTACATTATCACATAAGACAATGAGATTTTCAGTTTAGAAAGATATCCCAACTGAGGAAAACTTTAAAATTCACCTTTAAGTTTCTGTTGAGGTTCTGTGTTAGCCAGTAACAACCAAGCACAAAGGGTGATGAATACTTAAAGTTGATGCTTCAGAAGAAATCAACAGTCAGGGCTTCATCTAGTTTCAGATTTTGGCATAACTTCCTGAATAACAGTTTTCAAAAATGGATTTTTAACTCAGACCATTCACTAACCAGATGGGAGGACGGTTTATTGTAGAGGAGCGTATGAATGCTGAGGAGCTGGCCAAACAGAGAGTGGGGTAGGAATGCAGCTCAAAGTTATTTCTATGTCTCGGACTGTTGAAATGGTACAACTGCTGCATTGAATAAAACAGTTTGCCCATTATTAATGCATAGTTTTTGTTAATTTTACCATCCTGTGTGATTCTTGTCCTGATCTGCTCCTCTCCTCCTGGCCCAGGAATAAACTGGAATGTGACTTTGCAGCGGGAGGTGGTTTTGCTGTGCAGAGATACTGTTGCCTACTGGAGCCCTTGTGTGCCTTCCTGGGGCAAGCTAGTAGTTGCTTGGGCTGCTCCAGCAAGGCAGCTGAAGCAGGAGCTGAGGGTGATTTCCACAGAAACGAGAAACAGGCAAGAAAAAAACTGTTGGGAAAGCCTGATGTTAACCCCGTGCTTCAGAGGAAGAGTGAGAGCCTTGGGAATCCCTTATGGCTTCTTCCACCTCCCACACATCCCATGCTGCGTCCTGGCCTCCTGCACAGCTGAGGACAGAAGCATGTCTTTCAGTATGCTGTGTCTTTCCAGCCAGCGTGTGCCAAGCCAGACTTCAGTCTCTCACCTTCCAGCACCATGCAAACTCCACAGTCTTCACATTCCCGCAGCATAGGATACTCTGCTCCTGTCCCTTCCCATGTGGAGCACAGCTTGTAGCCACACTCTAGGGGAAACCACATGCAGATTAATGGGTGTTGCGCTCTTTTCTAAGTGAGCATCTTCTCCTGAAGGAGGAGGACATTAAATATTCAGCAAAACACACCCAGGTACCTGCTCCACTGACCTGAGAGTACTGCTACAATGTTTGAAGCTAGTGTTGGAGGAGATGTCATAACCTCTTTGACCCTATACTTTCTCTTGCACTGCAGTCCATTTATGCAAAATTAAAGGTGCACTGGTTTTTTTTCTGCTTACAGCCATTTTAGTGTGCGTCTTAGTCTCCACTGGACCTTCAGAGTTTGGCCACCAGGTTTTATTCAGGTTATTTTGCACACTGCCCTGGTACAGTGTCAAAAGTCAGTTGCCCCATAGAGACAGGGTAGTATTCATCAGCTGAGTGGTCTCTAGCTTGCCTAGCCTCGGGATCCCTCCTGTTGCACCGGAGGAAATGAAGAAATGCTCATCTTTCCCTAAGACCCAACAACACCTTAAAATTGAATGCCCTGTGGCACGCTTCTGTATGTTTCTGCTATTTGAGAAAAGCAAGGTGACTGATGAATTTTATCAATGTTAATCTCCTAAATCAATGGCCAATTCTTCTGCTTTTCAGAAAAATAATTAAAATTTTTATGAAAACATGCACACAATATATAAACATATACACATATTTCACAATGAAGAGCCTCAAATGCTTTTGAAGTTGTAGTTTCCTATCAAGATTATCTGTCTGTCTATCTACCTGTCTACCTACCTACCTACTTTCTTACCTACCTAACAGCCTATTATACACATCTCTCACAATTATCAGCTACCTAAGTAGAGGTAATTTGAAAGAGATTTCATGTAAAGGGAAGGCTGAGCACCTAATATCTAGATATCAAGCCTTCATATCTGCAAGCCATGATATGCAGCAGATTCATGGATAAGATTCTGCTCCAATCTCTTTTAGGACCCATAACATTTCCAGTTTGCTGTTGTCTTTAGTGGAAACACTTAGCTCAAACCAAAGACATTAATTTCCCACAGTTCTACTGAGGTTTTTTTTTTGAGGAGGAATGGAAATCTCCCTTTATTTAGAACATTAACCTCTTCAAAAACCCTAGAAGAGGTTAATTAGCATTTGACTCTACAATAAGCACTGAAGCAGATCACCATTTAGTTCTGTCATAGCTGATAGTTTGGACAGGGCTTTCCCTGATGCTGTTACTTTCTAGCACTGTTTCCTCTGTCACAGAGGAGTGAACTTTCACTTTATGCCCCCTTCCTCCATCAGAGTCATCCTTTACAGCCTTTTTGATGTAGTCAGATGAAGTCTCAGCCTTTGGAAACCCCAGTATGGTTTCTTCATTTTTTGTGGCAAGATGTCTTGGCATGTGTGGCATCAGTGGGTGCCCCTCACTTCTGTGGGCCTGATTTGGATTGGGACATTATTCTGGGAACCTGCACCCTCATCTCAGCCCTTCCAGTATAAGCAGCATGCCTGGCAAGGGTGGCCAGCTGGCTGTTACAACCTTCTTTGACACTGTGCTATGTAAACCTACTCAGGGCAGGTCTTGCTGATGTGTGAAATATGCTTCTGACAGCCTGCTCCCACCTGCACTGAGGTTTTCAGATTCACAGAGTTGCTGACCCACAGTGAGCAACAGTTGGGAAAACAAGAAAATGGCTTCATATTGGCAGGAAAGAGAGAAGGAAAAGACTGGGCAATAGGTTTGGTTTTCAGAATAGGAGTTTTCAAAAGCACAGCATTGACACTGTTGACCAACGGCAAATGCAGGAAGAATGAGACTGCAGAAATGCTTCTTATATAAACAGCTCTATCCAGAAACTGTTTTCTTGATTAATTTATATGTATTGACTGCTTTCCACCAATCAGTTTACATGTAGTGCTTGTACATTTGGCTTTTCTGAGTAAATGGGGCTCATGACTGCTCAGAATTGTATACTGTTAGTATCTGGCCACTTGACAGAATCACTAGGTTGGAAAAGACCTCCAAGATCAAGTCCAACCATTCCTATCTGCCACTAAACCGTGTCCCTGAGCACTTCATCCACCTGTCTTTTAAACACCTCCAGGGATGGTGACTCAACCACCTCCCTGGGCAGCCTCTGCCAGTGCCCAATGACCCTTTCTGTGAAAAATGTTTTTTCTGATGTCCAGCCTGAACCTCCCCTGGTGGAGCTTGAGGTCATTCCCTCTTGTCCTGTCCCCTGACACCTGGGAGAAGAGGCCAGCTTCCTCCTCTCTACAACCTCCTTTCAGGTAGTTGTAGAGAGCAATAGGGTCTCCCCTCAGTCCTGCTTCAGATGTACTCACAGATAAACATATTCTGACATGCAGTCATAAATGGACAGCTTACCATGAAAAAGACAGTAAAAGTGATTTAAAAGTATATATATGTATGTGTAAACAAATATACTTGCACACATGTATCTATCTACATTATATATACATAAACATATACAGACATATTCTTTTTCGTTCTCTGGAAAACACAATGAAAGTCTGGAGGTGAAACAGGTCCTTCTTTCTCTCCTGGAGGTCACGGAAAGTGGCTGACTATTCCCCAACAGACTGTAGCTGCTGCTGCACCATATACCACAGGATTATGAATGGTGATTGGAGACATTGGCCAAACCTTTGGGAAAAAATACAAAGCACTGTTCATGTCCGTACGGCAGTGTTTGGTGGAGGTGTTACTCAAATCAAATGTCCCTGCCACAAAAAAAGTGCATTTCCAAGCCTACTGTTGTTCATGTTTTTTCAAACTGGGAATATTTGCAGCCATCCACGAGTATTCTAGATTTAAATGTTACTAAACTGTGTTGATAATTTTTTTTTCTCCTCCATTTTTGCTTGCCTCTAGGGCAGGTTGGAAAGTTACGGATTTTTTTGCGGGCCCAATTTTTGAACAAATGGGAAAATAATGAGCAACTAGGGAAATACTTTGGAAAAAATATTCCATCTCCATTTCACTTCTGGTAAACTCCTTAAGTGGCCAACCTCACCTCCATTAGAAGATTACATCTGTTAGTGGGTGTAGTGGTCAGAAATAAATTCTCAGTGTATATGACACAATCCTAATCTAAAAATAAACTGCTAATTGAGACAGGCACAGGGCAGGTTTAGGGAAAAATGGGACTCATTAGGAAAGCGGCAATATATAATTAGTGAGGTGGAAGGCCATAAGGCTATAAAAATAGTTTTTAGCCCCTTCCCCTTTCTACACTCTTCTGAATCTGCCTGTTTGTCTCTACTTGAATGTAGTATGAACAGACACCACAACACAAAACAAGGCAGCCAAGCAGTGGGGCACTGTGTGGAGTGGCTCTCAGAGAACTATTCCTTTGGCTAAGCTCACTGGAGAGGATATGTTTGAATTGTATCTTCTCATCGGTTTTGGTAGCACTCTTGGTTTGATCTCAAGTGCTTCTCATGATGGAAAATCGATAGCTCCAAAGAATAACTACATCTATTCTGATCACCTAGCGCAGCATGTCCAAATGCTTGTGTGTCATCTGGGAGCTGTGGAACATGATTTCATTAGACTGGGGTATGCAGTAGAGACAGAACTATTGAGGATGGGTAGGAAGCACACTATATGGGCCATAATCAGGGCTTTAAAATACTCGTTTTTAAAAAAAGCTGAGAGAATTTCTGTTTTATTACTAGTCTGTGAGGTGTTTTGACTCTTTGCTGTGCTTTTGCTTTTGGGGCAAAAAAAAGATCTAGAATTAATCTAATCCTAGATACCACCCAATGGTTTATAAACTCCTAGTTTGAACAGTCTGAATGCAGACGTGGAGTGGAAAGCAATCCCTTAGCCCCAGTAAGCAGAGTCTTGCCCACTGACTCCCAAAAGGCTATTTTAGAAAGAAATGTTTGGAGTAAGTATAGAAATAGACATCTCTGTAAAATACACTTTTAAAGACAGTCTTGTATACATTGGTTTCATGTTATATAATGGCATGTCAGACACGCTGTGCCCCTATCCATGGGCTGAGCTCTTTTCACTCAGTGTGGTATGGAGCACACACAGTCCTGGGCTGGTAACAACTCAGTGCTTTGCATGGATGACATATTTTGGAAGATGTTGGGAGACTGAATTGAAAACAAATACAGGGAAAATAAGAAAGACGTAATGTGTAAAAGAATATTTCACATACATCCAAATCATGCCTGGACGAAATATTCTTGTGAGAAAAATAGCACAGTGCAGGGAGAAAGAAAAATGCAGTTCAGTGGGACGGACAAAGAGCTAGCTCAGGCGAGCCTGGCTGAACAGCAGTTACTAGTCTGTAAAAAAATGGACATGGCAAATGTACTGCATTTGCTAAAGGCTCCATGAAACTCCAGGGAAAACAGAGCATTCACAGCATGGCTCCGCTGTCAGCGAGAAAGTTTCATTATTATTAGTCATATGCTGAGGATGTCAAGGAATTTTAAGGACGCACTCTTTGCATTTTTAGAGGTTATTAATGAAATAGCATAGCAAGGTGAATTACATTAAAATATTTTTCTAACCATTCCAGAAATCTTGGTCCAAGTTGGCATAGGGGGGTTGGCAAGTGGTGAACTTTTGACCGAAGCTCGGATTGCCGGGAGACACATCCTCCTTGTTAGTTTCGGGTGACAGTTCACTGTACTAGAGGGATCCACTTGTGTGTAAAGAGGCGAGTGGGGGAGGAAGATTTAGCGCTGCATTTTCACAGGGGCAAGAAATTCCATCCAGCTCAAATGTGTTTTGGCCCACTGCCCGGCTCCTTGTCAAACACATGACCATCACTCGGCTTCCTATTTCTGGTTCGAATCTGGATCCCGGGGATAAATGAGCTCCATTAGTGGTTAAAATTAGGCAGCTGACCTGTGACAACACATGCTGACTCTCCAACAGAGGGTAGACATATTTGAAAACCAAAAAAGATCTAGACGCTTCAAGACTTAATGTCAGCATCATTGTGTAATTCATCAGTTTGGGCTATCATTTGGATAGCAGCTGATCTGCTTCACGGAGAAGACCTAACAGGATTTTCTGACTTCTTTCTGACTAAAGATTTCCTATAGCGGTTGCTAAAGATAAAATTATGCCATTATTTTTTTCATGGTAGAAATCCATAGTCCTGGCTTCTGACCCTGTCATGATCCAATTGTATGGCAGACAACCTCTCCTGGCCTGCGAATGGCAAACCAGGTCATCTGTTTTCCACAGGCTATACTTTAATGGGGAAAGTTTATTTCCAATTGAAATGGCAGCAGACTGGCTGGTTAACAGGTAGGCGTTTTGGGTTGCTCAGCAATCACAAGTTTCTATTTTGCTAAAACTGTCAATCAAAATGTTTCTGCATGTTTGGATGGCTTTCTTGGATGCATCACTGTAATGCTACCCCCCCACAGCCCCCATGTGCTGGCTTCCAGAGCCCACCAAAACCACAGAGATAAAAGGACTTGGAAGGGAGGAGTTGGGGTCTCACCTCCATGCTGTCACTGACTCACACACTTTGATCAGAGCAGCCTGGACCACGTGGCCTGGAACACATGTTCCCGAGATCATCTGCTGCCTTCGATGTGGTGATTTCTTTCCCTCTCTCTCTCTTTCTATCTCTCTATCACCCCCTCCCCTCCACATTACCTCATGGTGTGTGTTTGGATCGGATCCTAGGGATTTGGGTTGTTTTCGGGGATTCATTTCTGTAACTTTGTGTGGTTGCACCCACCCGTGTCTTTGTTGTGCACCCTAGTATCTTGGTTTAGGTTTGCTGGAGCCAGAAATAAATACTATTTTGATATTCACCCTGGGAGTGATCTTATTGGCCTCTGGATCACCACACAGACAAATGAATCCACTTTTCACCCCCCGTCAGGGCCAGATATGAGCATGTGGCTCGTGGGTCTGGGTTGTGACACAACCTGTCTGGTAAGGTCCCACATAGCTCTTTGGGCTTCAACATACTTCCCCATAGCATGAAATGCCTTCCTTGAATACATTCATGAAAAACTATTATTTGTTCTTGAAATTCCTTCCTAGGCCTTTTCTGCATGTTGAGATACATCCAAGAAATCAACTAGACCCGAGAGCAAGCTATTGTGGTGATTGATGTTTTAATTAAGAGAGCTTAAGAAGTGAACATCCACATAGGCATTGTATCCTTCCTCATCAACACTGGAATCTGCTTTCCTCACTAATGACTCTAAACTGAGTACTCTGATGACCATGTCTTGCAATTTGAACCTTTCTGTTGTATAATGAGCCCTTGCATTGCATAACTACCTACTCAAATCAGCCTTTTAAGTCTTTTAACAGGTGAATACATTCTCCTTGCCTTTCTCCCTTTGTCCTTTCTCCTTTCTCCCTTTCTCCTCTCTCTTTTCTCCTTTCCTCTTTTACTTCCTCCTTTTGCTTTATCCTTTTACTTTCTTTTAATTTCCTTTTTCTTAATGGATGTTTGTGCAATATTGATTTTGAAGGGCATGTAATTTAATAGATGTCTTCCCCAAGGTAGTCTTTACTCCTTACTACTGCCCTCTTCCAGGCTCCTCAAAAGCCCTGGCCTCCTCTGCAACACCCGAAAGACTCAATGAGGACTATAACTGAAATTCTCTACCCAAAGAAAATTCTAGTATTTACAGGATCAGCTCAATTTCTCTGCTGAATCATCCTCTCTAAAGAAAACATTGCGAGTATGTGTAAAATCTCAGGTCATATCATCCTTCCAATGACTTGAAAGCTGCACAGTGGTACCTGCTAGTTGTGCTGGTGAGGAGGAGTACACTTGGCTGTGACTGCCCTCCTGAACACAGAAATTATGCAGACTGGAGTAACATTTTAATTCCGGAAAACTCTACTAAGGAGACAGCTTAAGACTGTTGCTCTAAAAGAAATTTCCAGGAGATCTTCAATAGTAGCACAAAGCACAATACTTGAAGTTACTAAGAAATACACTTACTATATAACAGAGCAGTAAGAAATGTGCCTGCTGTGCTTTTGCAAATGCTTGCCACTATTAACAGTCTGGTATTTTAAATGCTTCCAGTCTAATGAAAGCTTTGTAGCCAAAGGAAGCACATCTGATACTCGTGGGCTGATTACTCTTTGTGGCTATAAGTGAAGCTGCAGATGCAGAGAAAATCCAGGTCCCAACTCCGGTGTAACAATGTGTGCTACCCTTTGAATGGGAGAGTGGCAAGGCACGTCCATGTCAGAGACCTCAGCAGAGTGTTCCAAGACCTACCTTGGGCTCAGGGTGTGGTGAGGTGCAACTGACTCCAGGTTTGAGTGCAACGTGATGCCTGTGCTTACCATGCAGAGCCAGATGGGGTGACCTGGACTGAAGCACTAGTCCCATCCCAGGGTAGTAATTAAGACTTTTTTGAATATCTGGGGTATTTCTGCCTTTTGCTAACAGTTAGCATGGAGAGGTGGCTGTGCGTATTGGCACCTGAATTTAACAGTCACCAGGCACATGTGCACATGTGGGTTTAACACACTGGTACTGGAGTCAGTTTGGACAGAAACTAATTAAAAAGCCATTAGGCCTTCAGATCTGTGGCAACAACCTCCTATCATTTTTCTCTTCTCGGTGTTCTTTGCCCTCAGTTAGCAGGATCTCAGCTGGCTTTTCTGCTGTGCTCAGGTGTCTGCTGTGCCTGATCCACAATATGCCAAGAGAATTCCTTGTGCTCACAGGGTGCCAGCAGCTGCCAGTCAAGAGAGAAGATCAAGAAAATTCCAGGCAAGGCAGAGCTGACCTGTCCAACTGGCCAGGAGGCTGTCGCCAAGGAGAGCAGGGTTATATGAGCTGCTGGAATTAGACCTGGATTGTGATTGTACATATGTACTCATTAGTGAGACATTAAATCTTAATATTTGTCTTGATCTCTTTCAGTCAAGTCAAGCAGAATCTAGGGATTTTAAGTGTGTAAAAAATCCATCCTTAACAGTAATACCTTTACTTAAAAGATTTAGGCTCTAAACCTTTTAATATACTCTTCTTTGAGTCCATTAAAACACACATTATTAATTCTATTCTCTCAACTGAACATTTGACTCACTTTAAAGGAAAAGTAATGTGTTTGCTCATTAACATAACTTTAAATGCTGAACTTCCAGGCATTACTCAATGGCTTCTGATTGTTTGGAATGATAGACTATCACAAGAGATTATACAGATTCCTCTTTCCTGGGAAAGTATCTTAGGATTTTGAATTGTTCACTAAATCATCACTTCAACTTTTTTATCAAAATAGAATTCCCTGGTTCTGTTTTCTATACAAAACTGAACTTTCTACTTAATTTTGTCACTGCTGTCATTCTAATCAAGTGAAGAGTCATGGTAGTATTTAAGGACTGGTTTGTATGTGCTCTTCTGTGACCATTATGAACGAAAGATAATGTTTGCTTGGGTTGAGACTATGGAAGATCAAGGACACAGAAAGGTCATGAATGTCTGGGGGAGACCAGAAGATTGATTCCTTCTTAAATACTCCAACAAAGTACATTACTTGAGTTGAGCTGCTAAATATTTTCATTATATAAGGTTTAATTGAATAGGAGGTTTCTGTTCATTTTATTTAATCTGTTCTTGTTGCTCTTGGGTCTCCATTCCCACTTGCTATTGCCAGTTGACCTGAGCAGTGTTGTTCCAGATTAATTCCTGCCACCTCTGAGTCACTTACTTCTTCCTTTTGACAACGCACTTCCCATAGCAAGAGTCTAATGGGAACTGACTTTGCTGTCAGTGAATTATACAGCATACTGATTGCAGCTTTCTGAAAAAGTTTGAAAATGTCTGTCGGTGTAGATGGCCAAATTGTCATTAAGGAGTCCTTCAGCAGACATGAAGAGACTGTGGTCTGAGCTGGGTCACGCACAGCTATTCATCTCAGTCTCCACAGTAGTAACAAATGTCATCTATATACAGAAGCTACTCACATATCTCTTTTGGCTAACATTATTGACGCTTGTTTTTCTGGATATGTATATTGACTAATTGCAACTGCCAATGTTTTAAGAGTCAGATCAAATAATAAAAGCTGATTATGGCTAAGTGGCACACTGAACTCCCACAGCCCTTGGAAATATAGAAGAATTATTTCCACTGGTTTAATAAAACTGTGTATTAGACTTACCATGGAGACAATATTCCAAAACATTCTTGTTCTCTATAATCGTTCCTGTAAATATACCATTAACAGCACCCTTCACAAAAACCTTCCCTGCATCCCTCCTAACAAAAGAAGCAGAGGTAGCCATTTCAGATTGATCAAAGAAACTTCCTCTCCATAGTCACAATTGTTGGTGAACCTTCATGGTTCCTTTTCCACTTTGCTGCCCTGAAAAGTTGATGTCATGTTTCTCGTTCTTGAACTCTTCCAAAATCAACTTCAGAGAAGTTCAGAGTTAAAAAATATTTCCAAACTAATTGAGAAAAAGGGCTCAGAAGCCTTCCCCTTCAAAATGCTTTATTGTAAAACAAGAATCAACATGTAGGTTGAGAGGTGTGAGTTATCCATGAGCTTACCCCAGGGTAATACAGGCTATTCGAAGGAATGTTAGTGATGAATCTTTGATATCAGAGAGCAGGTATGGATGAATGAAGAAACAATATGTTCCAAATTCTGGTGAGCAGGGAGGTTAGTCTGGAGGTAATCAAATCCTTAGCTGTGTTTTGTCTTAGGGGAGATTGTTTCTTCACCTTGTTTCCCTTAGGCTACACATGCATGCCTGCATGCCTATGTATGCTACATTTTACATTTTGGGTTTTGATCAGTTTTAGTCTGTTAGAGAAACCATCAAAGTGAATATTCTGACCACATGAATTTCTTATTCCACAACTGCGATAATAATCTCCATAGTTTTCCTTGTTTGCTGCTCGTAAGGATTAAATATGCCTCACGATGACATTGAAACTATCACAATATGGCAATCATGTCTCTTGCCCTACATGTCCAGATAATACAAGCATCTTGTTCAACTTCATGTAACTGTTTCTCAAGAGCAACTGTAAGTCCTTACCCATTTTGCTGACACAGGCATAATTAATCAGCACTCACCTGACCCAGTGTAGAACACACTTTCATTCACTTGACATTCACCTGATATTTAATAACCTGTTATCCAACACCTTGCTTGTGTCCTCCTAGGCATCCTGTCTGTTCTAAGCATCCTGTATTACTAAGACCATGTGCATGTTACATTCATATAGTCCTGACTTTTAAACATTTCTACACCAGCCCCATGTAGCATCTTCATTCTTAGCCCCTCCTCTCTACCACTTGCTTACCGTAAATACAGCTTCTGAGTCACTACACATGACCTTCTTATTTCCAGCCCTTTGCTGCAACGCAGTATATTTAATAAGATGTTATGGAAGACTGTATTTTGAGTAGCCCTTCTCTTTTGCATTCCCCAGGCTTCAATGAGTATGAGGCAGTTGTGTGCTAGGTAGACAATGAAATGGATACTCTGAGACTGTTCTGGCCTCCACATCACATATGATCCACAGCACTACATTTAGGGGAACACAGAAGCTTGCTCTCTGCTTATAAAGACAGACTTTTTGTTAAGAGAAAAAAAGAATTGTGGTCCCTTTTTCCCTCCTAATAAGCTGCAGCTTGCAATGGCTTATCAGTATTGCTTGTAAATTTTGCTGTAGTAAAGATGGAGAGACTCTATCCACTTGTTAATCTCTAATCACTTGTTAATGTCTTCTTTTGTCTTGCCACAACACTGCCAGCACTGTGGTTGCTCTTCCAGAAGGTTCAATGGGGCAAGAAATAAGAAAACACAGGAGACATGGCTGATGGGGACAGGCAGTGTTTTCTGATAGCTGTTTCTGTCTTTCTTGGTCCACCACAGCTATACCTCCAGGTGGCAGTCTCCTTTCTGACCTACAGTACAGGAAGAACATTCTTTTTTCCTGGATGAACCTGTGAAATAGGGAGGCTCCATCTCTCCTTTTGCTGTGTGTTTGTCTGTTCCTAAAATAGGCAGTCCTGGTCCGGTGCTTTTCCTCCACACATTGCCACTGAGGAATTACCATCATCATTCTGTCCTAAGATATAGCCTCATCTTCAAATTTGAGCCTCTTTCTGGAAAAATGTTATTTCCTCATCTATCTGCTAAATGAAATAATTAAAATCACAAGTATTTTTTATTCATCCTGCTTTTCCATTAGGCCTTTTATAGGCTCTTCATAGCACCAAGGCCTTACGCCAAGGTGAGGAACTGCAGGCCAAATTTGCAGACGTAAATCCAGGTTTACTCTAACAACACCTTTGTTTTTCAAACATACGCTCTAAGCTGGCAAATGTTATTTAGTTACCCTCCATCAAGCACATGACTCAGGCTTGCAGCCTGGAAAAAGTAACCTCATGTTAGGCTTTGTGGATTGCCTAAGAACCTGATATTCATAAACTACCTCTGCAACTGTCCCAGTGAGATCTTGTGGTAGCGACATATACTTGCCATATAAAGGGGGGATGCAGAACAAGAATTGAACATGATCAAGGTGGCCTTGCTCCTGGGATGTGAAAGAAAAATTAAGGAATGGTACAGCATCTGTCTTCCCATGGAAATTACAAAGGACTCTTCCATTTGTCATGAAATAACTTTCCTGTGGGGATTATAGCACTTGTTGACAAGGAAATGCAATAGTAGGAAATTATTTGATGCATTTTGATATGTCTAAGTGATATCAAGCAGGTGGAAATGTGAACAAAAGCTTCCATCTGTGAAAACAAGAGTTTTGCTCTCATTCTAGTCATCTGAACATGAAGTAGAAGTGAGGTCTGTTGGAAATTGTGTAACTGAGCTACAACTTCTTACTCAAAGAAAAAGGAAGAATACAGAATGATTCAGGTAAACACAGAAAACTTATCAATGGCTGCTTTATTATATGAAAAGTGTCTCACCCTGGATTTTTCTGGTGCTACATGTATTACTCAGCTTCTGTTTCCACAAATCCAGAGTTTATCCCTATTGTGGATTATCACAAAGTGTTCTTCTTTGAGACATGGATTAATGTCACAAAGCTTGGAACTAGAAACCTCAGTACTACAACACAGCAAGCTCAATTATTTTGGGTTCCTTTTTCCAGGCACATCATGTAAATTCTTTTAGTACTTTATTATCAGTCATTGTTGTTAACGTATCACTATGTAATCAGTATTTTTTGCCTAAAGTGGAGCTACATACTGTCTTATAATTTTAATCATAATTTTACATTGAATCAGGCATGAAGATGAGTTTGATCAGGAAAACAAAATTAACCTGTTGAGCATGTGGAACAGCAGGCTGCTCCATAAGGAATGACATCACTGGCTTGGTGATACCCTGTTATGATGGCAAAAAAAATCCCTGCTTCACAGCAACAGAAAAAGCTTCAGAAGGTGGGATGTCAGCTGCCTTCCTGGAAGGAATTTGTAGCTCTGTTTCCAGGAGACTACTTTCCAGTACTCAGCAGTGTTGGTGTCCATTGCAAAACCATCATGGGAAAAGCTGACATCAAGTAGGGACCAGACCTGGTAGTAGGGAAACAAGCTGTACCTCTCCTCTGGAGTGAGATACAGGAATGACAAGGATCCCCTGTGATATATGGTCTGTTTACTCCTGTCTCAGAATTCCCATGAACATCCCTGGGAATCTGCAAGATCTCAGATATTCTTCACATCAAGTGACCACGGTGAATATTGCCTGTAGATTTGGGACAGTGACACATTTTCACATGTAGAAAAATATTTCCATTCCAAATCACACTGGAGCACTAGCTCTTGTGGTTATCAGTCTGATTCTCCAGTTTTTAATTTTGTCCATCTCTGGAAATGTTCTCATACAGTATTAAAAAAATGATGGACATGAAAAATGTTTAATCTTGTATCTAATTAACAAAATACTGCAAGTATACCAGTTTTTGTAAGCCGATATGGCTGACATGAATTGTTCTTTCCTAACAGCAAACAGTCTTGGGATGCATGCAACGTGAAACTTTTCCTATAATTACAATCACAACTAGATAGTACAGCACTATTTCTCCAGAGGACAGGGTATTAGCTTTATCTCTGTAGACTCTGACTTCACAGCCCAGCATCTCATCGTAATGTATTCCTCCTATCAAAGTTCTTAATGTTTTAAATGCCTAAAATCCTAATCATATTTTTACACGAGTATAAGCACAAACCAAACCACAGTTTGTCTGGCTCTGCTTGCATAAGGAGACACATCTCTTCGTGCTTTCAATGTGAACCCAATATACTACGGGTGTGTGTTTCACTGTGAAAGTGAAACTAGATGGAATGCTTTTTAAAGAATAAAGTGAGGTGACATCACTCTGGTCATCTACTAAATTAG
The DNA here is from genome assembly GCA_013389865.1 of Piaya cayana. Classification (NCBI taxonomy): domain Eukaryota; kingdom Metazoa; phylum Chordata; class Aves; order Cuculiformes; family Coccyzidae; genus Piaya; species Piaya cayana. Next base: position 267,201 of record WAAB01000931.1, on the reverse strand, counting down.
AAGTTTACTCATTGCCCCTTCAAGTCTCAGCTGACCCGATTTGGATGATAACCAACAAGTAAACAAGCCCTATTAACAACACTATTCAACACCACATCTAGCAAGATGCCAATACTCTTATAGTTAAACAGTATTTCACTCCATCAGCACCCAGTCACTAATTTAAAAACTGACCTTTTGCATTTGCCACTTGGAAGAGCCCGGTAAGTCAAAGGAGAAGGAAAAATCTTATAAAAAAGAAGAAAGGCAGCTGCCAAGGGTGCAATCGGATCAACTTCAGAGTTAGTCTGCAGAACAGAGTGGCATTTGCAGAGCACTGAAGCTCCCTAATGGCATCAGGCTGGTGGTGGTGACAGAGCCATCTGTCCTGTCTTTTTTGCCCTTTCCCGTCTGCCATTAATTTTCCACAAAGGCTCCAAGTGACAGTCCCCTCATAGTGACCATACTTGGAAACAAGGTGTATGACAGGCAGGGGGAGAATGGCAAGAATATCTAAGACCCCCTGTATTGCAGCTTGGGGAAAAAAAATAGCTGAGAGTTTGTGAAGTAGTGAAGAATTAGTGAAAAACAAGATCTGCTGACAGGAGGATTCAGCAGCCTCATTACGTGTGCCTTTGAATTGTGGCGCAGGAGCAGAGGCGTGATCTCCTTGTGCACGCGCTGCCGACAGTAAACAAGTGAGTATTTCTGGAACAGCTGGCTATGTAAGAGGAGAGGTGGCTGTTGCTGTCCTGCAAAGTTACAATTTTACAGGAGGATGTTTCTTAGGCTTCTGAAAAGTGCTCATTTCTTGCACTATTCACGACAGGCCTTCATTCAGCAAACTGTTTGTCAGGGCCAAATCCAGTGTTTAAAGGTAAGATATCTTGCTGAGCTGAATCTATGAGGAGTAAAACTGCATGCCATACTTTGCCTTTTGAAACGAACAACCCAACCATCATCAACTTTATCTCAACCATATTATACACAGAAATTAATACAGTTTCCTTTATGCTCAGATTGGTACTATTCTTAGCAGTAGGCAAGTCTAGACATATTTTACAGAGTTTAATTACACAAATTCCAGTTCAGAGATATGCTAAAATTCAGTTCTACTCTCCATGTATTCAGTTACCATGTTCACCATTAGACTGTCTCATTATCTTACAGTATTGCTTCATGCAATCCAGTTAACACTTATCCCACATTTATTCTCTCATCTTTTCTCCTAGAAAAATACGTGCAGCAGAGGGTGTTTGCTTTGATATCTTAAAAGTAATATTTGTGTACACACACATGCACACACTGCCCCATGGCCACGCATGTATGAAATGAGCAGTGCACTTGGAGAAGAGACTATTTCATTTAGTGTTGGTTGGTGATTACCAAGGGAGACTGCACAGGCTGACTCCTGTGAAAGATTTCACTTCTGTTATTGCTGCAACTCTGCAGTCCTGGAATCTCTGCCAACAGGCTTTCTTCAGACTGATTTTAAGACAGAAATGCCTTACTGACTC
>WAAB01000931.1:242424-265124 GCA_013389865.1 Piaya cayana | reverse complement strand
ACAGTTTCTGTAGCAGAATGCTGTGAGAAACTGTGTCAAAGGCTTAGCTGAAGTCCAGGAAGACCACATCCACAGCCTTTCCCTCATCCAGCAGACGAGTCACTGTGTCATAGAAGGCGATCAGGTTGGTTTGGCAGGACCTGCCTTTTGTAAACCTGTGTTGACTGGGCCTGATCACCCGGTTCTCTTGCATGTGCTTCATGATAGCACTCAAGATCACCTGCTCCATGACTTTCCATCACCTACTTTTCATGACTTTCCTTTTCACATTGCATGTGACTTATCCATGGCGAGGGTGATGACTGGGTATTTAAAGAGACTCTGGCTGTTTTAGTTCAAAACTTAGGAGTTTGTTACTTCAGCAACCTGCATTTTAGACGGCTTTGAGCACCTGTCTAACAGATGTTAAAATGAGTGTGTCCTCTAGGGCTGGAGTCTATGGCTGCAGGTATGACTGCCACTGCAGATCTGCAATCAGGGTATTTGAGGTCTTGACTGGTAATACAGAAACCAGCCTAAGGCTCAAGCAGCTGATATAAAAAAAGTCCTTGAAATTTGACAGGGCACTCCCCAGGATGGATGGTAATGGAAACGAGTTCTTTCTGTGTGGCTGTATAACAGATGCCCTACCTGCATCCTTGACACAGAAGTCTGAGGTGCAAGTGTACCTGATACCACCTCATCTACCTCATGCTAGCGATTCACGTGACAGATATGACACTCCAGGTAAGCTTCTACATATAAGTTGTATTACAATAGACATGAACTTACAGAATGGCATTGATGGACAGATTAAATGAAGGGTATTGACTAAGGATTTAGATAGCTTAACAAAATGCTGATCATTTGGTAACTGTATTGCACCACCTGCAAGTTAAAAATAAGATGACTATTCATTTTTAAACAGTAATCAATGATTAGTATTTCCCCAGCCTTTACTCTCATGTCATGTAACTGCTCCCAGAGCCCAGTAGGATAAATGAGCTCATATGATGAGCTCATGTTTTTATTTCACATTATTTCTGTTACACTGGAGGTCTACTAGCAATTTGGCAAGAACACAGGAACCTGTGGAGACATGCCTCCAAGTGACCTGTGTAGATATTCATGACAGATAAGGCCTAGTATTTCTCAGAATCAGTGACTTTACTGATTTTCTTCCTTTCTATTAAGAAAAGGAGGGATAGATGTAAGTTATATTGTTCTGACAGTGCGTGTTTTTTTTCCAGAGTAGGAACAAACTTTGGTTCCTCTTTCATGTCAGTGTCTGAGATAGCCTCTGGTTAATAAAGTTCTAATCAGTATCAAGTGTGTTCTAATGTTGTGTGACCAACTGAACCATGACATGGTTAAACCAAGTGCAATAAACAAATGTTTATTTGCTCAGCAGTTTATTTCATATATTTTTTTATGCCCCAGTGTAATTTCTGCTGCTTTTAATTAGAACTAGAGGTGCCAAGCTTTTGGAAAATTTGAAGCCTGAGGAAGAGATATTCCCCCCCAAGGTTTTTCAGGTTTTCTTGTAGTTGTTTATTTTCAAGAAGCTGAAGTTTAAAATATCAATGTAGGCTACTTACTTGTAATCAAAGCAAAATTTTCTTAACTTTGAGAATATGAATTATACTGTTCAATCAGAAAAACAGCTACATATTTCTAGTGGAAATACTGGTGTTCAATCCTGAGTGGTTTAATACAAGAGATGCAAACTTCAAAAGAAAAATAATGTCTTTTAGCTGCTTGCTCAGCTACATAATCTCTTCCTAAAATCTTTATATTTATACATGTGTTCTTTGGGTTCAAGTAATGAAAACAGAGCTAATAGCTAATACTCGGCTTTGCTACATGAACCTGTATGTGGAGGTACATTTGTATTGCTAATACTGCACAATATTAAATTGTTTGACCTAAGGAACAGAAATTTTGATAATACAAAGCTGCAAGTTTTCCAGTGAAGTGACATCATACGAAGGGCTTATTTTTTAGAGGAAAAGTAATTGCTTGATGTTCAGCAGCTATGTCCTTTAAGAAAATACTTTATATCCTTTCAGTGTTCATTCCAAACAAAAGTATATCTTCTCTGTGGAAAATGTTTCCTTTTATTTTTTCCAAAGTTTTCCAATTTTTTGCACAGCCATCCACAGAAAGAAAATGATGAAGAAAACAGGCCTCACACCTTTAAGCATCTTGCAAGGGACTGACAGAAGTGCTGTGTTTCCTGTGCAGTTAACGGCAGAGAGGATGTTGCTGGTTGGAGCGTGTGACAGCTGCAAGGGAAGACAGAGGTGGGTTGTGTTACCTTGCCTCTTCCTCTTCTTGTCTCTGGAAGTTGCTGTGGAAATATTCTTGTCTCCTGAAGACATTATGGCTGTGCTTAGCTAACATCAAGGAATCACTCAAATGAGATATTTTTTCCTATGATCCTTATACTTGTGGACCTGCTCAATGTTTAGATCTGAATTCAAGCCTTGGGAGTGTTGAGTTGTGCAATTTTGTTCACAGAAGACATCTGGGAATGCCAGTAACTAGGTAACTTTGTAGGTAGCATCCAATGGAGAAAATTAAACTTCAGTTGACTGTTCTGACTATGCTAAGGTAGGCTGCCCTTTGAACTCCCTTCTAACTTTTTTACACCTCACTCCCTGTGAGAAGGTTTCAGACTGGAATCAGAGTCAAGAGTTGTCAAACATGACATTGTAATCATTGCTTGGCTATGGACATGTGAGGTCTCATTTATCTCATTAGTTTTAGCGTTATCATTATCATTATCATTAGTATTAGTATTAGTATTAGTATTAGTATTTTCTTTCTGTTAAAGGGGAAGAACCTATCACCAGGAAGAATATACACAAACACCCCGCCTGTGAATGAGTGATTAAGATGAAGGAACTGGGGTCACCAGCAAGGGCTTTGCCGTCATGCGGTGACCTCTGAAATCCACCTACAGTGAGTCGAATCTGGATAGTGATATCCCATCTTTCCTTCTTCTGGCATACTGCCTGGAAAAATCCCAGAGCCCAGCTCCTTTTCTGCACTGTGGTGCTGCAGGGGTTAGAAACTCCTTCAGATATAAACTGTCACAGAGTACAACCCTCTGGGGCTGAGGGCAGGTTCTGTGTCAGACTGTTGACTAGGGCCAAAGGAAAAGCCTGTGTCATCGCTGCAGGAATGGGAATAGGCTGGAAATGGAGAAGTTACTCCATGGAGCCCACTTGTGACTGTGCAAGGTCTACTGACCCTGTCAGCCCTTGCTGGTGGTAGGCTGGTGACCATGCAGCTTTATAGGTCACCTTGGAGTAACGTTAGCTGGAAAGAACTAAACTGGACGTGACTTTTCTGCTTGTGCTAGAGTATGCTGCCCTTTGAACTACCTTGCAGCTTTTTGGGAATGTAGTAGCAGTAGTTGCTACTGTGGGACTGAACATCACTTGATTTTGGGAGAGAGTGGATATTCCAGATAATTCATACACCCTTGTAATGGAAAATTCAGTTTGTCCAGCTGATGCAATTACTTTTCAAATCAACAACTATTTCTCACATTGAAGTATATAGTATATAGTTTGCATATAACATGCAAATTGTAATTTTATTTTTTAATTATTTTCAGAGTGGGCAGAGGATTATCAACAAACATAAAAAAATGAATTAGTAGCTAATAATATTGAAATCCCTGGAATATCTTACAGCCCAACACATTGGAGAAACATGCCAGAAATGGGAAAACTGGAAAACTGGTACTTACATGATGAAAGGTCCTTACTAGTTAATGCACCAAAATCAGAACTGCTTCTATTGCCATAAATTTTTGCTTGCTGCTGATGCTAGGCCACATGTACTGGTGCTAGCACAAACAAGATGTCCAAACACACATCAGGTCAGTAAGACACAGGCAGTTTGGAGTTTATATTGGCATACGAACAAGAGTAGACATATTGCTCCTTGTATTTTGGACTGTGTACATTACCATCACTTGGAGCAATGGATCTAGGTTACCTGAAAGGAACCTCAATATCCTAAGGAGTCCAAATTGGTTTGAGTGACTCTTGTCGAAGATGGACAATGAATGTTCACAGGAAATCTCTAAAGCATGCTCTCTGGAGAGTGGAATACTTAGACTTACTCTTTACCAAACCTGTCCACTGAAATAAAAGACACGGAGAGTTCACAGAGTTCCTGTGGTAGGACTTCTGATGTAACTTTTGTCAAACTGAGAGCTTGGGACAGTTTTGACCTGAACGGTGTTTCATTTCTTAACAAGTTTCGCTAAGCCAGATGAGTTTGAGGGAACCCTATTGCTTGATCATAAGCTGTAGGGCTCTACTTTCTGCAGCAGAATGACAGCAGCAAATTAGCAGTGGGAGAGTAAAATCACCCAAGAGAGTGGAAGTGTACAGTTAGAGGATGAAGTTACATTTGCATAAAATGAATAGAAACCTCCAGTCCAGGCCAACCATGATCACACCACATGTGGTACCTGAGTCGGCTATCTGTTTGGAAAAAGTTTGAAGGACCTACATGGCTTAAGATAGCAAGTGGATGTTGTGTAGATAACATGTGCTAGATTATAGCCCAGGAACTTTTCTGTGCAAGGGAAGAGGTGGATTTTGCAAGTGAACTGAAGAGAAATTTAAAGGTCCTGGATGGATACAGTGATGCACAAATAGAAGTTCATGAGGACATTGCTTCATGGTTGTGTAATGGAATTGATAGCTGTCTATAATTGTCCAGCTGGACTACTTAAATGAACTGAATAACTAATTGAACCTGTCTCATGTTATAAACTTTTTTCATCTGGGCTTTTTTTCAGTGATCCCTGTAATGTCATCATGGCTAATTTTAGCTGCCATTTTCCCCTTGAAACTATTTACCAACATGGTGCTCTCAGTCTCTTGTAGTACAGGAAGTTGGGGCTGCAGGACTTCTCTTCAGGCTCATATCTCTCTTGTCAATGAGATCAAATTATAAGTAGTTACACAAATCTGCCTATCATCAGGAACAGGCAAAGAAAAATGCATGAATGTAAACATAAAAGGGAAATCATGTAATCTGCATGCTTGTCATAGTTCACAATAAATCAGTCTAAATGCCAGTGGGCTTGTCCTTCTTGACATGATCTAGAAGCTAGCTTTGCTTGTTGACATCTTATCTTCTCACAACATACTGTGTATTAGTAAAGTTAATTGACTAATCATTTTCATCACTGGGAGCGTAAGTAAGTAAGTCCATCTATTTCTACCTAGGCTTCTGTTTACCCTGTTTAGGGTGCCAAGCATTCAGACTAAATGAAAATATACCCTTTAGTAACCACGCATGGCATCCCTCATAACAAGCTGTAGAAACTCTCCAAAGCATTGCTGTTATGTTGTGGGGAATCCTGAGAATCTTAGTCTTAACTCAGCATGCCGGCCAGCCTCCCACAGGGCCGGCCAGGCGGAGGCTGGGACAGAAGGGCCACGTATCTGGGCAGATCCATGTTAGAGCACCGGCATCTGTCATTTTAAGGGAAAGGGTCTGCAAGTAATTAATTAGTGGTGGCTGGGAATGTGCATGAGACAATGTAGTAACACACACTTCAGATAGAGGAGAGGAGCTGGAGGGTTATCTAATAGCTGATGTTTTTCATCTTCTGACTTTCCCCATGCAATCAGCCATAAATATTCCATTCCTTTGACCAGGTTTTCCTAAAGGTGAGGAAGGGAAAATTGCTTCTTCTTGTTCCTTCCAGATTGCTGCCTTTTGTTGAATTAAAGAAAAAATGACAGTGAATTAGACTCTGTCTGTACCTGTGATTTCATTGGCAGAACTTTGGTAGGGGTGAAACCTAGTAGTCCCAAACTTTTGCTCTGATTTGTGGTGAAGAATTTCTAAGTGATGTAGGGACAAGTTATCAAGTTGCTAGCTCCCCATTTGTCCTACACGAGTACAGAACCTGTGTTTTTTGCAGCTGTATTTGAGAATTAGCTGGGGATTTTTTGGTATTTTCGGACTGCCTGCATGGTGTCCTGTGTTGTTTCTCGCATTTTGCAAAATCTTACTTTGTCTAGAAAAGTGTTTCAAGTTATCTTTGAGCACAGTGTGTCTAAAAGATACAGCCTGAATACTGCCAACTACTCCTGCCACACTGACTTGTTTGTATGACTTGCTCCAGAAACTTTTCCCTTCTTGCCTCTCCCCTCTTATTTAAAGGAAAGTGGCATTCTATGCTGGTTAATGTATTTCCTTGCTTAGTTTGGCCCTAGTTCTTTCTGCCATGACTTCTACCATCAAGGATATCAGTTAGGGTTGGGGATATTTGCCATATACCAACACCTGGTTTGAGACGACAAACTTGTTTTCCTTGCAGGGTTGCAGCCATGAGAGGAAGAAACTGCTGACTGCTGCTGGGACTGACCCCCCCCCCACCCAGGATTTATAGATAAAAGGCTTGCAGCAAAAATGCTGAGACCAGAACTCAGAATGGAAGGTTCATTCCTTGCCAGACTGTGCCAACCAGGCTGTTGTCAACAGCTTTGGGCCACTCCCTTGTGTTAACCAAATTAACCCTTAGCATTTCTACTCATTAGGTCACAAGAAGTGATGGTAAGTAATTGCTTCTGCATAATGTGAACTTTCAAGAATAAATTTTTTAGATTTAAAAAGGTGAATTGTAATTGAGAAAAGGACCCAACCTCATGCTTAAGTATCTATATGTTCATCTGCACTTAAGGAAGGGCTTTCTTGAATAGCTAGGGTCCTAAACACTTTGTTAAATTCTTCTAGTAACAAAAATCTTAGTACACAGAGTTGGGAAACTTGCAATTTTTTACCTTGAATGTTTAAAATATATTTCACCAAATAGAAGTCCACTTATACTTTAATTTAAAGAAATAATAAGTAATTCCAGTGTATATCACATCTATAGCATGTTCCCATTCTCAAAAGACTCTCATGTTAATTCCCCAAGGTCTGTTGATGCCTTTACATATTTAGCTTATAGTTGGTCTTAATTTGTGAGGTCTTTACTACTGTTTTTCTCACTTTAGCATGCAAAGAAATCTCTTATGTAGTTATATCAAAACACAGTCTTGTATGCAAGTCATATTTGCCTCAGACCAAGTTGTCCTCTGAGGAGCAGGGCTGTGGAAAAGGTGTGGGTGAAGGAGCTAAATGCAACATTTATTGGGAAGTCTATTCAAGCCCTATAGCAACTAGAAATAAAGGGACAGACAGGGTTGTGAAATGTGAGCCTAAAAGATCTCCACTGAGAAATATCCATTCCACTTTTTACTCCCGTGCCTTACTTTCCAGAGACTTTGGATTCCTTTCTTTAAATCAATTCAGATATTTACAGATAAGAGTAGTACCACACAGATTTATTTCCAAAGATAGTTCTTGAGTCCTCAGAAAACTTGCTTCCTGATAGTGTTTCTAGCAGCACTTTATACTGTTGACTTTCTGAGGAAGCATGTGGCTTCCTTTTTCTAGACAGTGGGTCTCTGACTGCAAATTGATTCTCACAGAAAACAAATCAGCATTTTTGATGGTTGTTTAATGAAATAAGCTATGATAATAGAATTTTGCTGTGTTAGAATTGGTAACAGTTTAACCTTACAAAATCCTTAAGGATATAGCAGCTGTTAACAAAGTAATAGTATTTTGGTCAAAGCTTTCTGTAGAAGGGCAGCACAAATTACTACAACTGGTGAGAGATGGGCTATTTTAATGAGGGAATGAATCTGCTGATGAACATATACCTTGGGTTCCTGAATTTAATTCTGAAGTGTTTATGTAGGGGACACTTAACACTGCAACATCTGAAGACTTTGAACATCTGAACTACGAACATCTGAATACTTTATGTACTGGGGGAATTCATCAGAGACACTTCTGCATGTTCTTCTTTATCAGAATTCAGATTTTCAGTCCTGTGTAATCAACCAACTTTAATAATTGGAAATATGCTTTATTACTTTGCTCCTAAGAGTAATTTTGTGTCAAGTTCAGTAGGAATACTCCCTGCAACAGTGTCAGTGTAATTCAAGTTACTGACTAGCTTGCAACTCCAGACACAGAGAACCCTAAATATACTGAAAGGGAAAAATTCTGCAAAGCAGTCTCAGGATAAAGGATTCCCCTGTCTGGCAAAAAGAAATTTTTTTTTTACTTTAGAAAAGGCAGTCCATTGATGCAGCCATGAAGAACAGCAGACATTGCTGAGTGAAGACTAGGAAGTGCAGTCTTCTGGATTGCCATGAGGATTTAGTCAATTGGATCCCGTGCTCGCCTCTGGCTAATGAGGCATTCCAGGCCAACTGCTTTGCATGAATCAGATTTATTATTTTCTTGGCTGCCCAGCTGGCTGGAAGATGGCTGGCATGCTTACAAGAAAGTCTTCTGGATCCGGTTTGGTGTACAACACCTTTGATATTTGTGTTGTATTCTTCAAATACTATCTGAGCTAGGAATATCCATGGTTGGAATGATTAGGGAAAAAAGAAGGGGTAGGGAAAATATATTGTAGCCTGACAAAGAAATTTTCATGATGAAAAGCACTCAATCGGATTTTTCTCCAGTGGCTAAGCTACTTCAGTGACCACAAGTGCAAACAGGGAACTGAGTATACTGTGAAGTCTTAAATGCAAACTCAAGGCACTGCAGGCTGCTCTCAGGAAGTCTGAAGCATTCATAGCTGTGGTGCTAAGTAGAACATTGCAACCTGTACAGGGACAACACAGTGCTACTTTTTCATTTACTGCATTTATAGAAAGGAAAGATGTTTAATAGAAAGGAGTTTCCTTGAAATCTGAAGTAGCACAGTTCTTCTCTCTCCACTAATATGCTCAGCCAATTAGACATGGAAGGGAAGAATAAGCATGGACTACTGTATGTTTTCACTTTTTTACAACAAGCTTTTATCAACATACCCACAGTATATAAACATTATACCAGGGTATAGTTAGAAGGCATATAGCAGTAAAATAATTCAGACACTCTTCTGCCAAACGTAGTCTTTAAATTACGCTAGTGTTTCCACAAGACAAAATCTTCCATGCATGTCTTTGCTTGCAAATACAGTGTCCTTCCAAAATTAAAGCTCTTGTTCTTTGCATAGTGAATGTATTTTGTTGCTAAAAATGTAAAAAGGTGGAATCTCTGCTCTCAGAAAATTTTAGTGCAATCTTAACAAAGGTGTCAGGATCATAATGAAGCTTTTATGTGACTGCAACAATACATGTGCTGCATAGACTTAATTATTGAAAAGTGAAAATGTGTGGGTGATGTCAGCCTGGAAATATCTAATCAAGATGTCTGCTGGTAGGTTACCCTCAAACATGTAACCTACTTAACCTGTAACATAATGAGGATAACTGTAAAGCCTCAAGTAGCTTCCCAGCAACTCTGGCTATTATTTGAATGTTGTTTATGTTTAGTTAGTCTGGTACAAAACATGAACATGTGATGCTCTCACCTGCTTCGATGGTTTACTGTTGACTCATAACTGTGATAGGCTTTAGCAAAAAACAACTATTATTTGCATGCTTTTCTAACGAATCTTCCCAGAACTTATTTTTCAGCTGCTTAAGAAAGCAGTACAAACCAAATTTCACACGCCTGCCACCCTCTCCTGGACATAAGGTAAAGAAGAGTTCACTGAGTACTGGAAGAACTGAATTTGGTCCTGCTACACTTAATGACTCAAGAGGTAAATTACGGAGCTCTGCTTGGAGAGTCTCTGTATGCCCACTGCCCCAGGAGATATCTGTGGGTGATTTTCATGGCTATGGATCAGTATTGTGAGAACTAGTTATCTGATTCCTCTCTTGCCTGCTTTCACTAATATGATTTTGTCAAATTTTCCCTATTTACAGAATTCTAACTTGTTAGATTCACATTTTGCTTAGTAATATAGCAGCACAAGTCTACCAAAAGTCAAGGTCATTTCCACTTCACTTAAGGATATGGGATCTATTCAGTGCACATACAGGTGAAGACTATGCATCCAGCTGTAAGCCAAATATTACCATTTAATAGCCATTCATCTTGACTTTATCTACTATTTGGGTGGGTAATACCAGACAAGATTCAATACCAGACCAATTCACACACAGATTGGTATTATCTGGGGAAGTCATTTACGCTTGGTAAAATATTATTGTGGAGCCTTGGACTAGTAGCTATTATAGGCAAGATTTGATCCTTCTGTGCCTAGGCTGTTGTTACCACCAAATGTGTCAGTAACTTGGAGAGAGAGAGAGATGAGACTTTATTTTTAATATTCTCTGTGTGTCTTATTTAATTTTTATTTAATTTTAATATTCTGTGTATGTCTTTTTAATCTTATTTAGTTCTTAATTTTTAAGTTCAAAGCTGAACTTTTTCTTTTTTCCTGAGTGTAAAAAGCAGAAATCAATCAACTGAAACAATGTGCACAGATCATTTAAAAATACAAAAAACTTCTTCTGGGTCAGATACTATGCGAAGTACCTACTCATTGGGATAAATTTGCACATTACAGGTATCTCAGAGTTTCATGGTCACCACCCTGTAGTCTACTTTTGCTCTGTGGCAGCTTGTAATAGTTCTTTGACACACTTTGGAAATGCTATTTTTCCAGAGGTGGTTTTTTTTTAGTTACATATCGAAAAATTACAATCATTTGGCTGGTCAATATAACGTTTTAGCAGAGAAAAGGCTGAAGAGAGTTGCCCCAACTTAGAACCAATACACAGGCACTGTAGCTTTTGCTAACCTAGTCTATAATGTACTGATTAGGAAGACATCTATTGTATTGGAAAGGTGTTTACAGTCAGAATGAATCAAATAGGATATGGATAATTAGGATGGCCCTATTACTGGAAAAGAAACAGGGAGCAAGCTCCTAATTCTGTTTGCAGCTAATTAGGTGGCCTGTCACTTTGATAAGATGTTTGGGCTCACAGATTCTGCTTTGTTGATGGTATTTCTTCTTTAATTGGCCTGTCAATTACATTTTCCCATGAAATACTGGAAACTGCTTAAAGCCTGTTTTCAGTATGCCCTCCAATAGAATCTCAGAAACAGGCTTTTCTTTCCTTTTTCTTTTTCTATTTTTTTTTAACAAAAAAAGCATTAAAACTCATATTGGTGGCTATTATCTTGTTTCTGCTCTTCCCTTTGACATTTCCAGGACTGATCTACTGAAGTCTTCCTCAACTGCAAAGGCAGGAGTTATTCTCGTGAATCAAGTTGCAATGGAAAAATCAGATGTAAATTGAACATGGTACATGTGACACAGGGTTGATTTATCCTGGGATGATTAGTTGGGAATACTAAAACTGAATGAGGGAAGCAGCAGAATAGGTTCCTTAATGGAACAAGACATTGTTGACATCATTAAGGGTTAGCTGAGAAACTGAAAATTAGCAAGTATTTTTTAGAGGGAGCATGGAAATAATCCAACATGAAATAATAATCTATTGACCCCTGGTAACTTGATATCTTGATTTTGGCAACTGTTTTACAAGCTTGATAAACAATGGCAGCGATACTGGACTTTTTATGGTAATTCGCTAGCTACTAGGATGAGGAACAGTCACCACGTGATGTGACATTAAAAATTGACTGAAAGGCACACTTGATCAAAGAAAAAGCATGTGTTTTCCATGTTGGTATTATTTGTGTCTGCTTTCCTGGCTGAGAAAAACAGTTTGGCTGAATGCGAGGGTGCTGTATGTTCTTGCTGAGGGGCAAGTTTCCTTTAGGAAGCAAAAACCAAGAAGAATTTGCTAGGAACTTACACTGTTGACATAAACTGATATTGCTAACCAGTACATGAATTTAATTCTTGTGTTCCCGGGCATGCAGTGTCTGTATTCTCACAAACCTGCAGTAGCCAATATCTAGTCTCTGTTCTTGTTCTTTGTCTTTGCACCATTCAGGTGGCATGAAAGAATTATTTTTAAAGAGATTTCTATAGGGAAATCACCGTTTCTCTCTCTCTCCACTGACAGACTGAGATGGAGAGAGCAGGAGCAGCAGTAAGCACTCTTCAGCTGTGTGTGGAATTAGGCAGGCACCATAAATTCAGGAATAGGTGTGTTATGGATGTGGATGTCAAAACCTAAATCACTATTGGCTTATAGTAACTCTCTATTTAAGAAACAATTTAAGGCTTCCAGCTAAGCCAAATCCTATTTCTCTTCTCTTACAAACTGCAGCAAAATGTCCTGATCCTAGGAGGTGTGAAGCATGCTTGGTTAAGCAGCATTTGTTTGAAAGCACTCAGCGCTGTCTCGGATCTGAATAGAGAACAGTCTATTTGGATTAGATAGAGAAACAGTCATTTACTCTTTGGATTTCTTCTCCTTTTTCCCTAAAGCCAGGTTCTATTGACACATATTCAGTCCTCTGCAACAAAGTGTTGATTCATTTTCAGACTAGAATAGTTTAATAGGAAGAGACCTACAATGATCATCTACTTCAACAACCATTTTAGGATTTTGCCGTGACTTGGATTCAAAGCGAGGTGGCTGCAGCTATAACAGAGACTAGTGACCACCCTACATCTGATGCCACTGCCGTGCACCAGTCCTGAAAACTTGCGTCTTATTCTGATGCTACATCTAGTGGTGTGACTTAAAATTTGATTTGGTAGGAGAACTAAAAAAGCTAAATAAAATGATGACTCAAAATGCTATACATTTGCCAACCCCTTGAATAGCTCTTTACACTCCTACTTTTACTATAAATTGGTACCTCATGGCTTCTAGTATGCTAGTCTAGCAGGATGACCTAGTTATTTTTAAAGCCCGCTTATGTCAATGCTCTCTGTCCTATGACCATGTTGGCCACCATTATTTCAGGGTGAGGTCAGTCTTTTTCTTTGCTCGGGCCGCTTGCCAGTTTCTCAACACCTGCCTTGAAAGTGACAGCTCTATGGGTGTCCTCATAAATTACAAATCATGTGCCCCTGCCCTGATGCCTTGGGACAGGCACAAAGTTAGAAACTGTTCTGTAACCCAAACCCTGGGGCTGCCGCATGGGACAGCTGAGCAGCAGGCAGTGAGCCACAACAGTGGGGGTCCGGCCACACCGCAGAGCCAGGCAGCGCCTAGACTGGCACGGTGGAAACTGCGTGTGCTCGTGCCAGCGGGCATGTGGCAGTTCAAAAGACTGAATTCAGCAAAACACATAGACACTCCCTTTACCCCCAAACCTAGTTTCATTGCTCCCACTGCCTCCAGCATGGAGGTTACATCCACCTGCAGGTAAACTGTTAGATGAGGCACACATGCTGCTTTACAAGCTGCAACCCCTCACTGCTCTAATCTGTCTGCTCTTTTCTTAGATGCGTGTTGCCCTCTCTTTGTCACAGGATCCATGCCTGGTTGCAATCAAGGTGTGGGGAGCAGCACCTCCTGTATCACAGCACTACAATAATCTCTTAGCTGGTGCTGGACACAATTGCTAAGGTAATCCCTGATGAACTAGTACTCTGTGAGCCCTGGACAGGTGAGCTTCTGACAAGGAAACGCAATACAAGCACTGAATGGAGAAGAGGCAGATTGAGTCCTTCTGATCAGAATTCTGATCAGGTTGGTCCTTTTCAGCCCACCTGTATGCCGCCTTCAGAGGCACAAACCAAATCTGATCCCTGTTGGTGTGGGATTCCCTGTAGTAATTTTTTTTTGTATGGTTCATGAAGTGTATTTAACAGAGACTGCTTTCTCTTTTTCTTCTGAGTAGTGGTCATCTTTTACATTCCTTTTGACAACTGAGTAGGATGTATGGTTGGTGCTATTTCCTATTAATCAGTTAGAGAAGGTTGCAGAGGAGATGTTGATCAGAGCTGCCTGTAAACATGCACCATTTTGCTTTCTTTCTTTTGATCTTAGATTCAAGTGAAAACAAATTGTGCTTCCTTACATCTGTACTTCTAAATTTTATAAATATTGTTTCCCAAGGGAAATAGCGAGCTGGGAATGATAAGTGGGCTACAAACCAAATTTTTTTGCTTTGTGAAATAATGAGTTACTTCTCTCTTTTTGAGGGGGGCAGAGATTAGAGCTCAAGTTGACTGATTGGAAGTGGATGAATGAGACTACAAAGATAATTTGCTCTAAGTTTTGTAACATTGACTGCTCCAATTCCTGCATGTGGTTTATCTTCCCAAGCACACTGTATGATATGGGGTTTCCACCTTGGATTTGGTATGGATGGTATCTTTCCTTTTAAAGGGTGGTATCTTCTCCTCAGGAAAAAACATCTGTGATTTCCAGCCAACTCGGACAAAACCTTGTAAGGATTCCCCAGTCCAATTTTGTTCTCTGTAATTCCTGGGCATACTCCACTACAGTAACAAAAAAGTGTCTTTGCATAAAACATGCTTCAGTAAAGGAGCTATTAATCAGAATAACGAGAGGTAGTGCCTTGGAATGGCCATCACCCAGTGTTTCTGCAATCCAGGCTGAACGCTTTAGTGATAAAGTCCCAGTCTCATTCAGTACTTCCCATACTGTATCTCAAAATAAATGCATAAGCATAGTTGGAGGCCTAATGGTAGTGCTGTGTTGTGTACTTGGCAAGTACAAAGTACTACCTGCGGGGAGTGACTACTTGAGGGGAGGTTGTAGAGAGGAGGGTAATAGCCTCTTCTCCCAAGTGACAGGGGACAGGACAAGAGGGAATGGCCTCAAGCTCCGCCAGGGGAGATTTAGGCTAGAGATCAGGAGGAAGTTTTTCATGGAAAGGGTCATTAGGCATTGGAATAGGCTGCCCAGGGAGGTGGTTGATTCGCCTTCCCTGGAGGTGTTTAAGGCACAGGTAGATGAGGTACTGAGGGGCATGGTTTAGTGTTTGATAGGAATGGTTGGACTCGATGATCCGGTGGGTCTCTTCCAACCTGGTTATTCTATGATTCTAGGTCTCTTAATATCTATGTTCCTTGAGCTCCTTTCAGCTGTTCAAGCTCTTTTCCCCTTCTCTCAGCCCTATTAGCAACTGCCAGCATTGTGTTGGAAGTTAAAGTCCCTTTACCCAGCTGACTGCAGCAATAACAGCAATATGAGTATGGGCTTATGTGATTTGAGGTCTTCTGCCTTGGAAACATCTACAACCATCCCTGCATCTAATGACATTTTTTTTCAGACAGATGGGACAATCCAGTAAAAATTGTAGTTTCATAATACTCATTTTCCTTGAGACAGAACACACACAAACACATAAACCTTTACAAGGGGTTCACTGGTAGTATCAAAAGGTGCAGGGAGATAGCTGAAATTAGAAGAAAATACATCCAAGTGACTTCCTGCTGCAAACAGGGGAAAATGAATTGGTTCCAGCAACAAGGATTTGAAATTTGAACCTGATGATAACAAAAGATGCACATTCCTGTTTCAGTAGGTAAAAAAAAAAGAAAAATTATTAGAAGCTGAAGCTCAACCTAAAGGGTGAGTGTCCAGTTTGTTCTGTCCAGTTCTATCACTCTTATTCTAATATCTCATTTTTACTCTTTCAGGAAAAAAGCTACGTAGTGTTTGTCACCCCTCTGGTCTGAATTTTCTTTGTATGTGAGGTAATTCTGTGAACTAACTCTAGAGATGGCAAAGGATGATACTCCTTGCTATAGGATATGACAGTTGGAGGGCTGCATATGCACACAAAGTTGGCTGTACATAGATTTGAAAGACAAGTTCTTGGAGTATTAGGTTGAACTTTGGTCCATTTATCTTATCCAGTCTTCAGTGATGAAAATACCCAAATCCAACTATGGCTTTCAAAAAAGAGAACACTTTGCTACTGCTATTATTTGTAATAAAACAAACAAAAAAAAGAAAGAAAGCAGTCATAGCTCAAGGTCCTTGAAATGACCCATGTCGGAAAAGGTATTGAGAATGAAAACGAAGTGGAAAGATAATCTCTGTGGAAGACTCCTCCACCACTGGTAGGGTGGGGGCCAACTCCTGCCCCTACGCTATCCCACTCCCACTCTTCCCAACCGGTGCATTACTGGGCGGCATGCCGAGCCGGGAATGTGACTCCTCTCCTCTGGGCCTGCTGTTGACAACAGATACTGGCTCCTGGCCAGGGCGGCTGTGGCTCAGGATGAGGCGTTCAGAGGTCTGAGAGGCATTGGCTGGTCCAACAGCTGCTCTCAGCTCCTGGGGTAGGTGGCGGATGGGGACAGACAGCCTGCTGGGTGTGGGAGCATGTCCCCATGGTGGGGAGAGGAAATGGTGGGGCTGCAGAAGAGCTCAGTGGGGGCTAAGGCATGATGAAACTAGGGAAAAACAAATGGGAAAAAGCTCTGTGGCCATTAGTAATGGGAAGAAGTAAGGAAAACACCTGGACAGAAGGTAAGTGCTTCTTGCCATGTCACAGTTTTACTTTCTTCTTTTCTTCCTCTGAGGGAAAACCCTCACAAAAGATTGTTAATAAACTTCAGAAAAATATCACCTCACACTTTCCCAAATCTTGAGGCAATGACACTATTGGCATGGGGATTGTATATTTGTCATCCATGAGTGACAGTAGCAAATATTTTAAATCAAAGCAAGGGGTCACCCCAGTGACAGCGGCGCAACAAGAACTTCCCTGGCCTTTGGGGGACTAATGTGTTGGGTATGTCAGCTAAATGTCAGGCTGAGATTGCCTTGGGGAAAACAAGATGGTCCTTGTCACATTGATCTAATAGCTTCTACAGCTGTCTTCATGAGATTAGCAGTGGAGTAATTTTTTCAGGGAAAAATTTACGTTAGTTGTTGAAGAAAGCAATGATTGTGGTATTTCTGCAGGTGAGATCGAACAATTCAGATAAAACATGTAGCTCAAAGAGCTAATAATTGTGCTTCTATCTTTAAACAGGACTTTTAGACTGAGTCGTCACATTATGAAATCAGTAGAAAATGGGACATTTAAGTTATTCAAACCCATCAAAATCCTGATGCTGTAGGATTATGCTTGTCTCAGAAAGATGATATTGCCTCATGGATTTAGAGTATGACATCAGGCGACTGCTAATTTTGTTCTTGCTCTGTGATGAACCTGTGCCTCCAGAGACCTGTTTATTCTTGAAGAAGTCATTTAATCTTCTAGAGCTCTCCCTGCCCTGCACTTCTTCTCACCAACTTCAACCATCAAAGACCAACCCTGAGATCCTTGTCTCCATCTCAATTTCTTGACCATCCAGTGTTATGATGTAAATAAAAGCAATGCCATGTGGCAACAAAGGAACATTCAGTGTACCACTTGTGCTACCAAATTAATTATACATTGGAAAAGTGATAGCTGTGGAAATAATGGAGATTTTACTGCACAAAAGTGTGGTTTTGTCTACTGAAACCTTTCCTAGCTGTTCCTTACTGAGTGCAGAGTGCAGCTGTTTGAATTTCTGTTATTGGTAGTATAATTACCGCTAAACACCAAACAAAAAGAAGATTGCCTTTCTTCTGAAGGATTGATAAACCAAGGTCCTGAACCATGAAAATGTTTAATTTCACAAAGAGGAGCAGAAAACTCTTGCTTGTGTACAAAACTGCCTTACAACTCTAACAATTGCTTCAAGAAAATCTTGACTAAAGTTCCTATCATTCAGGATAATTTTTACTTTCTGCCCATTCCCCTCCTCGTAACTTTTAGGGTTATTTAACTTGATTTCTGTGCAACAAGTTGTGTGGCTAAAATAGCTTCAGAACAAAAAAAAGCCTTTGTAGGATTTGGGCCATAGAGCAGCAGCATTGTTGCCTTACTTCAACCTGTGAAGAGCTTTCAACATCTCCACATTTAGCCAAAGAAAGCATCGAAGAATTCATATCAGACAGTAATACCAGGAGATAAACATTTTGTTTAATTAGGGTTTTACAAGTTTTCTTGACTGTGTCCATCATGGGAAAACTTCTGAATGAAAACTTACCTCCAGTTCCTTATTCAGTCTGGTCTATCTGAGGAGAAATGGGTAGAAAGCACACCAATGATGCCAGATCAATTTTAGACTTTAAATGCCTACACCCTGAAAGGCCACAGTTGGTAAGTTCTTTTACACTTTTCCAGAGCAGAGAAATAATTTATGCTGTTTGTGTCCCAGTTCAGAAGAGCAAAAAACTTAATAGCTTGTTTCTGTGATCACATACTTCTACAGAGGAGCCTGTGGGCATGGAAGATGTTCATAATTGTGCTCATGGTGTGCTTGTGGGTGTCAGTTAGCCACGTCTTCTGGTGGCTGTTGATGAATGAACACATCTTAAGAGGAGAGAGGGAGGTTCTGCAGCTGTCATGAGGCAGAATAAAACTTCTGTAGCTTGAGTTTGTTAATCCTGTTTGTGGGGCCTTTACACCTGTTACAAAATGCTGCCTCACCACTGCTGTATCTGTGATCCTGTACCAGCATGTTGTTCTGTGGAAAAACTTAGCATGCGTGCATAAGGCAGAAAGTGAAGGAATGGACATGATATGCCTGTAAATATAGCGTCGCAATTTATATATTCACATGTGGGAAAAGTAGATATGTTTCTACACATAAAATAAACCCCTTTTTTTACACACAATGGGAAGTCATGGACTTTTATCTCTAACCTGGGGCTACATCACCTTTCAAGCTCTTTTCTAGCATTATTCTGACTTCTTTAGCAGTCACAAAGTAGACCCTAACACCTTGGTCCATCAGGGTACATGTTAGTAAACTTTATTTTGTAAATGTTTTTGCATTCAAATATTTTAACTTAAATAATTATTTTTGGTGTCTTCCTCTGTAATTTACTCCTTAGAGTCGGTGTTATCAGAGGAAGCACATAATTTTGTGGTGAGAAGAAGCAGATTCATGGTTTCTCCTGGAGTCTCTCAACAGTCCTCCTAATGGCAATAGAAAAGCAATGCCAGGTGTTGGCTCATGTTCATGAGCAAAAAAGCAGGTGTCTAGTAATTAGGATCTGTTCATGGAAATTATACAAGATCAATAAACTTCCCAGAGAGATGTGTCACAGCACTTTTTTTCTCATATTTTAACATATTTGAGGAGATGTGCAACTGTCACCGGTAAAAAAGCATCTCCCAATTGCTGACCTCCCATGAAAACTCTAGGCATTTTCTATTGCAATTCAACCAACAGAAGTAAACAACAGAAAGCATTCCAGAGTGGCTTTAAAATATTGTTGCTTGTTGAATCACTGCACAAGCTTTACTGTGTTCAAAGAGTTTGGTGTTCAGGTCTTGCCTGAAGCTAGTGATAAAAACACCTTTCATCCCTATAAAAGCTGAAGGGCTGCTTTAAGTGCTGTGGAAGAATGTTCAACACCTCTCGATGTCCATTTGGTAATATGGAGCTGGATCTGTTTACACTTAATGCATACAATGCTTTAATACACCTCAAGACTACGTCAATTCAAAAGCAGCACTTGTTGAAAGGTTTTCTTCCTTGAGTTTGTTGCCCTGAACTTAGCACCTCATTGGAAAGCATAAAAGTAAGATTTCTACCCTAGCAATATTTTAATGAGGGCCAATAGTACATATTTAAGCAGACATCCAGCACTCCCTGTTCACAAAGTCTTCATTACAGGACATGTTTAAAGTTCTATTTGATTTCATGTGCAGTGTTTTACAAGGTTTGTGCATTGGAGAGTCTGGTATATTCATTCACTGTTTCCACATGCATGTTGCCTAACCACTTTGCTGAGAGAAACATAGCTTTTAGGGACTTCTCATGCCCTTGTTTTTGCCCTTAAATGCAGTTGAAATCACAATAAAATTGGGGTAATAACAAATAATAGGAGGGGCATCTGATTGATTTGCAGATTTCTGCATTTAAGTTGTGATACAGCCACCTCGTCAACTTCAGTGGAGTTGATGTAGATATCTTCAAAGATGGATATTTCCAGATTTGCTTAAGGAGAAACAAGAACATGTTTTCTTTTTCCCTGTTATTTCATCCACAATGTAGCCTGGGTGGAAGTGAGAGCCGAAGCATCCAAGGTAAAGAAAGGTTGTGTGACATTCAAGTCACTAGGTGCACAGGAACTATCAGAGCTCCATGTAACAGAGTGCAGCTTCTCTCTGCCTTCAGGGCATCAGATTTGCCAAGTGCTTAACCTCGGTGAAGTTTTCTTGGCTGGTATTGCCTTCCCTACGCAGCCTGTTAAAGCGCATGGACTATTATTTCCCTACTCAATTAACTACTAAGGAGACAGAGAAAATATGTGCCTGGAAGAGAAAATGAAGCTGTCTTTATTTGCTGGCTAATCAAAATCCAATGGCTTTTGAAGACGGTGTGAAATGATCATTAATTACGAAGGATACCTAAATTCAGAGTTCAAAGAACCTTGTACAAGCCAAGAAAAAAGACCTGGAGGACAGAACTTGTTCGCCTTTGTTGATTAGGTCTTTGTGGGTTCAGTCAGCATGGACCAGTCTGCATCTGAACTAGACCTGGTCTGGAACACATCTCCAGTTCCCACAGGTATGTGTATCTACAAGCTAAGGATTCAGTGCATTATAGAATACAGGTTCCAAGGAAAGATAGGTTAATTTGGTTTCAATGTATGGTAAAGTGAGGGGCCTTAAATGAGGGTGGATTGAAAATATTACTGACTCTCTTCACTTGTTCGTGCTTTGGTGTAAAAAAAGCCATCAAAATGCCAGGTGACAACCCAAGCCAAACACTCCCTCTCACTCTCCAGGGGCATGCACACTAGTGTGCAAGCAAGCCAAGGAACAACCTCAATGACAGAGAGGCTCATCTGTGGCCACCACTGTGCATATACCCAGGGCCATGTCCAGGGAAAGGCTCTGGAGCTGTGCTTATGAAAAAGACAGTGGGATGGTCCCAGTGAGAAGAGGTTGATATCCAGGGCCAATGGGGAAACAAACCACACAGCTACTGCACAAAACCTGCCACATGGTTCACAGCAGCACAGCCAGTGCACTGCCCTTATGGATATTACAAAACTGACGCTGTGAGTGGTAAAGGTACCTGGGTGAAAACGAGCAGGAAAGAGAGGTGAGTAACTGGTCTGGAGATAAAGATGGCAGTATGAGGTGGCTACATAGCAGTGTAAGATCTTCATGCCCTCTTAAACAAGACTTGCCCAGACAGAAATTTTTACAGTCTTTTCTTGTTAGACTTTACCCCAGAAAGGTGATGGTCAGTGGCTTTTATGGACACAGGTCTTTTACCTCCATGTCAGTTATCTCTCCTGATGAAGTCTCTGGCAGGGCATCTTCATGTTTCTGTGGCAACCCGAGCTTAGCCACTATGGTGAATCAGGTGGGATATAGTTGGAAACCACTTGAAATGAGTATACAAGGCACTAAACTAAAACAAAATTTACCTCCCAACAAAAAATCTGAATGTCTGCACATCTTACAACAGGCAGTAACTTTAACTTGCAATAGCCCTTTGGTTTGTTTTCACTACAAGAGAATTGATTACAAAATATAGTGTCAATTTTGTACAGAGAATTAGGTTTAGGATTCATGTATTCCTCCTTAAGAAGATAGATATCCAAAATATCATACTTGGAGGTATTATAAAGGTGAAAAGATCTTCTGCAAATATATGAAAACAAGAAAGTGCTACTGCCTGTTTTTCAGAAGAGTATCACTTCAATCTTTGTGAGTAAGAATCTGTCTTCAGGCTGAAGTCTAAGCTGGACTATGCTTTTGAGAAGAAATTTTGTCAGCCCTGTGCTCATTTATTAAAATAATTATGAGGTAACACAGCCAACTATATGGAAATTTGATGAAAACAGAGGAGAGAAAAACTAGAGCAACTTAGAAAATAAAAATAAATTCCTCAGAGTAAAGTGACTGGGGTATTTCCCTCCTGGGAAATAAGTACTTTAATATGTGTAGTTCTGACCCCAACCACTATCTTAAAGATTAGCCTGAAAGATAGTGCTCTGGAAGGGCATGCAGAGAACTCTATGTGATAATTTCCTGGAATTTCTGGATTGAAACAGATAAAAGCTGCATGTTGACATCTGTGAATTGATGTGACCTTTAGCTTGCAAGCTGATCAGACTGTGATCAGCAACGAACCATGCTCAGAAGAACTTCCTAAAGACTGAATGAGTTATATGTGGACAAAAGGAGCAAAAAAATAATTTAAGGACTTCAGTTCTACACAGATCAAAGTGGTATTTGCAAACTCACTCACAGAAGGACTGCTTCCTGGTCAAATTCACTGTCTTAATTCTACCTACTAATTCATATTTAAAAGTGTATGCTGGTCATGAACCTTCAAGAAACCAGATCTGGGGTTCCAAGAAGTACAAGTGTGTGAAGGAAGTGTTCTTATTTACAAATATCCCAGACTTTGCACTTTCTCCTTTCAAATAATATAATTTATGGATTAAAACCACAAATGAAGAAATACAGACATAGTAAATAACTTTTTAAAGTGCCATGGTCTTGAAGAGTACATCTTAAAATTATGCTCACTGTAGTTATATTACCATCACTCTCCACAGAGAAAACTGTAACAGAGCCTCAAGAGTATGTGCTTCCTCTTTATTTAGAAAGCCTACAAGTTTTTATTAGGCTTTTCCTTAGTAGTCAACCTATAATTTATACAGGGAATTTTGGGAACAGGTGAAGAAATCTTGTTAAGACGAAAAATAAAGCCAGACACAATACCATGTATTGCCTGTGGCAGTCACAAGTCCTAACAACAACTTGCTTAAGAGAAATTATGTATTTCAGTGTGAAGGCACTTGAAGCAAGGTAGGTGTTCCTCTCTTCTTCCAAGTAACAAGTAA
>WAAB01000931.1:220194-242388 GCA_013389865.1 Piaya cayana | reverse complement strand
TCTAGCCTAAATCTCCCCTGGCAGAGCTTGAGGCCATTCCCTCTTGTCCTGTCCCTTGTATTTATCAAACCAAGTTTTCAAGGATGGAGATTCACTAGCTTCTCTGGACATGCATTTCAGTGCTTGATATAAGAGATGTTTTACTCATGTCCAGTCAGCACTTAAGTTGCTGCAGCTTGGGAACATTGCCTCTTGTCCTTTCATTTACATCTCTTATTCTGTCATCTCTCTAATCCCCTGTAGACAACAGAGCAGAAGACTGCTTTTAGATTCACCTTCTTGTTTTGTCTTCTCTAGGGTAGAGAAAATAATCTCCCCTAGTCTTTTCTTTCATAATAGATACTCCACCCCCCAAACCATTCTGCTAGTCCTTTTCTGGGCTTGCTCCAGACTGACCACACCACTTTTATATTGGTGGACAGGTGCAGTACTGGACACAGATGTCAGGGGCCTGAGCTTATCCATCCTCTTGGAAGTGGGATTGCTGGGGGTCAGAACAAGCATCCTCCTGGAAACTGTGGACAGAGGCTGCCAGGCAGTGCTTGGGGGACACTGGGGCAGGAATGACTTCCCATTCTATCTCCAGGGAGGTGCCTGGTGCACAGGGCTGGGACTGTCTTCAGGTGCTCCCAGGCTGCTCTGCTCCTGGCTGGGGTGGTTGGGGTGGCTCTAGCTACTAGATCTTGCCCTCCACTGATCCTGGTCCCTGGGGAGATGCTATCCACTGGAGGTCCTTCACAGGTCTAGATGCGGCCTCACAAGAGCAGATACACCTTCTCTCAGCTGACTGCTTAAATTTCCACTATCCACCATTATCACTGCTGTCCAACAGCTAATCTTCTGAGCCCCTTCTCCTGCCTTCTTTTAAGACAGCTCAAACCAGCCTTAAAAAGCTTTTCTGGTAAAATGAGTGTCATAGTAGTGCCCATTTTCCAACATTTCTATATGATAACAATAGCAAGGTATATTTAGGAACAAAGCTTACTTTATATATCCTGTTTTTAATTACCAGGGTGCTAAAGAGAACATGTAAAACACTTTATAAAAACATGCACATTAAAGACCTGCTGGAGCATTTATTAGAAGACCATATCTTTCTTCTTTAACATGTCAATGTATATAAGGAGAATGGTTTTCCTGTTCCTTTTAAAAAGAAAAATATTAGGCTTTGATTCTCTGGTTTCTTTTCATCTTCTTCTGGCTTAAAAAGCTTCTAGAAAGGAATTTAAAAAAATAGATAGAATAGCAAAGAAATCACAAAAGGAAGATATCAATAAGAAGCACTACTGACTATTCTCTAAGCAGTTTCCAAGCAACTTTTAATGGAAGGTCAGGCACAAGCAAGAGAGGGAGAAACAAGACATTATTTCATACAATAAAATGATTGTGAATGTTGCCAGTTACAGAGGAAATAGATTGGCCAGCTTGAACATTTATTTATGTTTTTCTCTGAATACAAATGAAAATCCTGTATAAAGGGCACTATCAAATCTGAGCAGGAGTGTTAATTCCAGCAATACGTTTGCATTATTCCTCCAAGAGGCTTTCATCACTGAATATGAGATGTTGACTCTTTGGTAAAAAGAAGAGTCCTGTTGGACTCCTTCAGCATGTGTCATTTGAAGATCTATAATACTTTTTGTCTTTAATTAATCATGTCTCACATTTGCAGCTCCAAGTAGATTGGGTATGAGTTACGTGGATGGGGCAACTGAGGCATCAAGAGGTGGAATGACTTTACCTGTATTGCCATGGTTACCTGCAGGTATCCTAATGTAGCGTTTACAATGGTCAGGGTATCTCAAAAAAAGACAAAAGTAAATGGAGACAACTCTGACTACCCAGCACTGTTGGCTCCTTACAGCAGCTCCCAGTGCAAAGAGGCAGAGATGAATCTGAAGTGCATATATCTGTATACATAAATTACGCATCACATCTACTTTCTTCTTCTGGCAGCAGCCTTAGGCAGCTGGCAGCTGAAACAGTCCTTTTAAACCTGAGTGCCATAGCAGGCAGTCTGAACACATCTCTTTAGTCCTAGAGTCATAAAGCACGAAGCAATCCTCTGTGGTCTTTGAGCTGTATCATGATCAAGGAGAAAAATCCTATATGTCCATGACAAGAAAAGCCCTAGGAAGGTATCCAAGTGTTGATTTGGAAGCCTGAAAATTGAATAAAGTCCAGTTATTAGTTACCTCAAGAATGCTGGCCTATTGAGCAGTGATAGCAAGTGCAAAGCAAACTTCTTCTGTAGTTTCAGCCTTGGATTGAAAAATTAAGCTGACAAGATTGCAAAGTGTGGTTTGGTAAAGATTTGCTTCTCAGGGCTAGATTTTCTAATATCTGCACCAGGATGATACTACAGCCTGTCTCCCCACATGGCACTGATAGTTGTCTTTCCCCATCCAGCCTGCCTTCTGGTTAAACAAACAAACAAACAAACAAAAAGAAAAAGGCCAGTGAAAAAGTTATTTGAAATTGAATTTTCAACTAGAAAATTTAAATATATTTACCAGGAGTTACTTATGATGAGATTCTGGGTCAGAATCCCATATGCTCAGATGCCTGAAGATGAGTAGAGTCACTTAGTACTGGTAGGTTCCCAGCCTTGATCGTGTGTTTAATCTGCATGTCTCATAAAGAAGACTTGAATACTTCTAGGACATGCCAGGTTCACATACCACCTATATCCAGGACACCTATATCCTTTCCAACACTGTTAGCTAAGAGAGTTAATATTGTCAGGCTGCAAAGGCTTTTTGCTGTCCAGGAGTAAGGATTGGGTAATGGTTTGAAGGACAGTTTTGATAAACAAATCTGTTCATGTGTTCTGAAAATGTGTTCAGAATGTGATTGTCTTTCAGGATCAAGGGTAGTCATTGAACCTGGATATTGATGTCTGCCAACATATGATTAAGAAAGCAGCAGATATAGTTCAGCAGATCAATGTCTGTGAAAAGCACTCAACTATATCCAAAAAAATGCTGTGAAAATCTCAGTATTCTTACAGCAATTCTCCTATTAGACATGATTTTTTTTTTCACTTTTTCATTTAAGTCATAACCCTTTCCAAATTGTATGTAAAATGCATGCATTCCACTATCCTGCCTGTGAAGGACACCAAGTGAGAGCTGATTACATCTTAACTGAATGTGCTGAGCAGGGTCTGAAGCAGAAGAGAGATTTTTCACAAGGCCTGTTTAGCAGTGGATATGGCAACACATTATCAAGGGTGCAATAGCAGCTTAAACTGGTGCAGCTGTTCTTCTGATGCACTAGACCAGCATCGTGGTCCAGACTCACTTAGCTGAACTCACCTCCTGCGCTGAGGCCAGTGATGCAGCTGGCAGCTCAGGTCAGAAGATGAATGTGACAGGAGATTTCTGCCTCAGAGTGGGTCGATACTGGTTTTATCTGGGCTACTCTGCTGTACCCTGCAGATACCTGGTTCACAGCTCTGGCCGCGTGGCCAGAGAATAATAATCAGCTGAAAAGTGGTCTGGCAGGGCAGCTCCTGTCTTTGTCAGTTGCTGGTGGCGAGTGTCTCTTCTGAAACAAAAGGTTAAGAGAATTCCAGTATTTTACTTACAAAACTCTTGTTTTCTTTGCTTGCTTTTAATTTAGGATTGTGTTTCTTCAGTCATGATGGGAAAAGAACAACCTGAGGCTCATTTAACAACATCTATCTTAATTTGAAGTAGTGATGGAAATTATTTATGATTCATTCATGCATTGTATGAGACAGCATTCCTCATGTTTGCTTACCAATCTTCTTCCTGCTTTTACTTTCTAATTTCTTCTTTACAGGTTTAGATGGATTACTTTGAGAGTTACTTGAGAATTTTTTTTTCAAAGTAATGATCTGCACAGCAGTCAGCAACTGGCCATCATAGTGGGACAACAGTATATAGTTGTTCCACAGAACTACTCGCTCCCTTGTTTCTGAGGCCAATTTAAACCTCTCATCTCAGCTTCCATGAAAAAAATCTTCTGAGTATTTTAGAAACTGTCTCAGCTGGAGCAAGGCTTCTTTTGAGCTAATGATGCCTAATAAAACTCCTTGTAGCTAAGGAAAAGGCATGAATGGATGACATTTCTGTGTGGAATTAACTACCAGAAAGAATGAGTTAAAGCCTAGTCTAAGCTGGATTTGGAGCAGATGAAAACATTTTAAAATCAATCTTCTTGCAACCACCAAAGATAAGAAATTACAGCAATATTAACAGGAAATTAGGCGTTTTCAACTGGTTTTCCACAATAGGCTTTTAAGAAAATATTAGTAATGAGACAAGAGTTAAGGTAATATCACGGCTATAAAGACAAAGGGCTGCAGGTAGGAGCAGAGAGATCCATCTTTCTAACTTTCAGGCTTTCAGGGTAGTGACCTCTGAAACAGCAGCATGTGGAGATGGGTGGTTTTAAACAGGATTTAAAACATCAATAGCTTATGGATCTACCTTTTAATTCCTAACCTGTCTCCTCCTGCAAAAGTTCAAATCTTGTATTCTTTCTTCCATAACACTCAATGAATATTTAGTCACCACTTCAAGATTTAGCCAGCTAAAACATTATTCTACACCTTTTCCCAACACTGTACCAGCTTATCATCCAGTCCAAAGATACAAACACAAGAGAATTTGTGTTGGTAAAAGTTAACTGAATAGCTCATTCATGTTGCTAGATTCAAATGTAGAAGTATTGTCTGGAGAAATATCATCTATGTGATTTTTTACAAAGATTTCTATCACAAACTAAATAGTATAAGCTATGACAGTAAGACTGGAAATAAATGATAAGGGAAATTAAAAACAAAATGAAAGAAATAAAAAAGAAAGTAAATAAAAGTATGAAAAGATCAGGAGCTGCATTGTTCCATGGGTGAAGTTGCCCTAAGAGACAGGTTTTCAATAGGAACTCAAGAACAGATCTCCAAATGAACCCAATTTGTCACCGAAGACTGGTCTTTGAAAATGTTTCCATGGGTTTCCTGTGGCTCATGTCCTGATTTTCTTTCTAGATGCTTTTGAATATTTGTCTATACATGCATGTATCCCTAAGAAATATGAATATTTTGAAAATCTGGGTAGAAATAGTTAAGCTGAGTGCCTAGAAGTATCTAAGGAAAAAATTGTTGTAGTTTCAATTTGCTCGGGAGTTTCACAAACTAGGACTTTAACAATTAATGTAAATGTAATTAAACTCAATAAAATAAAACTTTCAGGAGAGCTTTGTGCCTTGGCAGGCTTCCATGCAGGCTGAAGAAACCCATTTCTCTGCTCCGATGCTTGTTTTTATGAAGCCATTTTGTATATAATGATGTGATGATACGTTACTGTGGATGTAGCACTAAATATAGCATGAGAATATGTGTACTATTTGAAGTGATCATACAAGGGTGTGTAGTAGGGCCTGCACTTGCTGTATGTGCAGTACCCTATTTATAACAGACATATAGGATGGATTTAGTGTACTTGAAGAAAGCATTTGAACTGAAGACTTGTAAGGACCTGGTGAGAGGGCTAAACAAACCAGAGTATCTAGTGTGTCAAAAGGAATACTGAATTCATGAAATGTATATAAAACTAGCTGTTTTTTTTCTATAGTAAAAAGGCTCTCTGGTTTGATTGATTATCTAGACTTAGTAGTCAATAATAGATATGGCCTTGATATTCCAATTGATTGTGAGTGGGGTTTTTTTGCACCAACAAACAAGCCAAGTGAAGGCAAGTAATCCCTCAGTGCATAGGCTGTGTTCATGTAGTAAATTACAGAATTATGGGCTAGTACAAGTAGGTTCTACTAGAAGCCATGTATTAATAAATCAAGGCCTGATCTCTGCTTTCTGGCAAGAAAAGAGGTTTTCCCAGAGTCTGCTTCTCTCTCCCTTCCATCAGAATGCTTGAACATATTTTGTTACAGCTTTCATAAATTCTCTTGACCCTGCAAGTTTGTGTAACCAGATAGAGAAGCTGAGCATCTACTTTCTCAACTATGACTGAAGAGAAACTATTTCCTGATTTTTTGCACAGACCTCTTCTGTACTGTTCTGCTGCACTTTTCTTTGACTGTATCCTCAGTGCTGACTTCCCTGAGGTATGAACTTCCTTCATGAAAAATTTAAGTTTGGCCATAGACAGTTGATTCTGAACACTGAACTTATTTGAAGTAGGCATATGACTTGCAGATTGATCTTGGAGAGCAACAAAGGATGTGTTGAGGAATTTCATTTCCTCGTAGCAGTAGAAGTAAATGACTTGGTTAATTTGTCACAAGTTAAATGTTTTTGGCTGATCTGGAAAGCTGAAATGCCACAAAATCAGAAAATGAAAGCTATACACAATTCTGACTTCTGCATCTGTATATATTTGAAGCAAATCATTACAAGTATAAATGTGGACACAACATGAGAAATTTTTAAAACTCTAATCAACAAATGTATAGTTATAATAGTTTGAAAGAATGGCTGTATACATAGCAAACCACAATTTTGCTCTTTATTGCATCATTCCTTTGAAGATTGTAAGGATTTTCTTGGTTTCCAGGAACAGCAAAGACAGCACAGGGATATGCCATCTGCCTTTACAAAAAAATCCTCTTTTCAGCAACTTTTCTAAAGCCACAGACTTCCCATCCAACATCTTTTGATTCCTAAAGAAAGGAGTACAGGCTTAAGTAAGTTGTTACCTGCATGCCCTCTTCTGTGGATAGGCTGGATGGAGAATTTCCTGTGGNCCTCTCAACAACCTCCCTTCAGGTATTTGTAGAGAGCAATGAGGTCCCCTCTTAACCTCCTCTTCTCCAGGCTAAACAACCCCAGCTCTCTCAGCCGCTCCTCATAAGGCCTGTTCTCCAGTCCCTTCACCAGCCTTGTTGCAGTGGCTGGTCCTGGGTCTGACCTAGCCATTACAGCAAGGTGAGGATGATATCCTTAGGAGCACACAGAACCTCTCTGATCTGCATGGCACTACTCTCTCTCTCTCTAGTGAGCTTCATTGTCTAGTCCAAGATCTAGTGCAAAGTCTAGTTCATTGTCTAGTGCAAGGAGAACTCAACATCTAAGAGACCTGATCTGAGGTAAAGTCTTGTGCCACACCTACTTTAAGTCTCACCTGGGGACACTGCTTCTCAAAGCTGGTGCTGACTTAACTCTAAGTTAGTTTCTTTATGCTATTTAAATCACACAAATGCTGTTAACACATGTGAACAACAACTTAATATGTGTTGAGAAATCCCTGTTGTCACAGTTTTGTACCCTTAAAGAAATTCTTCTAAAAGAATTCAGGAAAACTAAGGAATTTTCCCGAGTCCTTCCTTGCAAGGCTCATGATACCCTTATATCAACTCCAGTATGAGAATCCGGATCTACTACAGCTGCCAGTGACTGTCAACAGTGACTGAAGGAAACCTATATGCTTATCAGGACTGTGATTGTGTAGGGTGTTTTTAGCTGAAGGCTCATGACCTTTTGGCAAAGTCATGCAGTATAATGCAGACCACGGCCTGGACCTGTGTGATGCAGTCTCTGGCCCTAAGGCTGAACCTCTGCATCAAGCACTGTGGGAACATTGCAGCATCTGTTCCTACTGAAGTGAGAAGAAACTTGTTTTTTCCTTTTCATTACATTGATTCTTTATATATTCTCTCTATATATATTTTTTTAATATATATATATACTTATATATATCCTTATATAGAATACTGACATTGTAGGTGATCTATAACTATACACTGTGCTTATACAATGTTACAATTCCAGATTTTCTGAAAGCAAAAGCCATGAAAACCTAAAGACAGTGTTTTCAAGAGGCCCATTCAGAGTTGAAGTCAGGCTGTCAAAAGAGGTTTCTAGGGCTGGATTGTCAGTAAGAAGAACTCAACATACCTTGGGAAGCCTGGGCCCAGATGTGCTAAGTAAAGTGTAACCAGGCTCAGAGCACTTTTGAAAGTCCAGCATTCAGTCCTCACAGGAAACTTGAGGCAATGGCTGGAGTGGGACCAAGGACTCGATTCAAGGTTCTTCTGGCCCAAAATGAATATTTCTGTTTACTCAAAAGAAGCCTGCCTCCAGCTGTAAAGGAAAACTTGGTCAGTGCATAGTTGCCAAGGCTGTAGTTTGGCAAAGATACTGGATAAAAATATCGACTCTTCTCATGAGATTTAATGACTGCCAGTAGTCAAGGTGAAGCTTGTTCGAATATTTTTTAGATTTTTTTTTTTAGTTAAGTCAAAGCATTTTCATTAATAAGATGGATAATGGAAACTTTTTGCGGAGGGTCTGGATTTTGGTCTGAGAGGCACTATGACAGCCAGAAGGTTAGTATGCTAGCTGGGACCAGTGCCTGGAGGAAGGCATGAAGAACCTCACAACCCTGGGCTCAACGTAACAAAACTCAGGCACCGGTGTGGTGAGATCTGCTCTAAACATGGACCATCTTGACCAGAAGTACTTCAGAAAACATAGACCCTCTGAAAATTTTCTCCAGAATTAATTTTGGCTCAATGCATGCCTAGGCCCCTTGACATGACTGAACTCTGCTATTGTGAAGGAGGGAGTGTCTTTTGGGGGGGTTTAATAGATGATGATTTGGTCACTTTGTCTTGTCATCTCCTGCACCACAGAGAAGACCAGGGACCTAAGCATGAATGAAAGTCTGACTAGAAAACAGTATTGTTTCATTTTAAAAAAAAAGATATTGCAGGGGCTAATTGCATGATTTAACATTTGAAAACTTTGCATTCCTCCTCTGCTTTGGAGAGTAAAAGGGTCTATTATAATTTCCAGGCCAGATGTTTTAGTTTATTGAGCCTGTTTGATCCCCGCACCTGTCTAAAACCAGCAGTTGCTGGATTAGTGTAAGGAGGTGGATTAAAAAATCTGGACAACTGTTACCAAACAAGTGAATGGTGTGAAAATGAGCAGACTTTTGGTATAAAGGGTTTACTGTTTGTGACACAAGGCAGTACACATCATTTACAGTGCAAAATGAGCACAAAACATTCATTCTACATGTCCATGTGCTATATATACATTACAACAATTACAGGAACTTCCAGTGAGGGAAAGAAAGGAAGGGAGGGAGTGAGGGAAGCGGGGACATATTATACTATCCATCTGTGAGACAGCCGTTCAGTTACAAGGAATTATATATTATTTCTGGTGGATTACACTGATTATAAAAAGAAGAATTTAGTTCCTGCCCCCACAGTGAACACTGCTGTGCATCCTGAAGGAAGCAATGGCTTTTCACTTGCTCCTTTTCTCTGGTGTGGCTCTTTCTTTTGCTCCCTGCTCATAAACATTAACACTGGAAAAGTTTTCTTTCCTCTGTTTCTTCTTTTTCCTCCCTTTGACTAAAACATACTGTGCCAAAAAAACCTTACAAAATTTGCTTCATGTCTTGGTTCTTCTCAATAGAGCTGCAAGTATAACTAGCCCTATCAGATCCATCTTGCCTGGTAACCTGTCTCTGACAGCTGAGATTAAGGGGATGGCTAGTGTTCATCTATCTTTACAGCTTAATATCCCTCAAACATGCCTCAAAGACACACTCTAGAGGACTAACTGCAAGAGGTAGCTTGTTGGAAAGCTGTTTCATAAATTGCTATTGCAAAATTTGCTTTTGCAGAAAAAAGAAAAGCAACAGTGGTGAACCTGTAACTTCCTGAATCATGGTTACCATCCAATGTGATAGAGTATTGTCATTTGTGTTTGCAGCCCATCGTCTTCTGCCAGTCAAGGTATAAATCCTGCTGGTTCGCATTATCACTGATTTACTGCTTATATGTAGAAGAGACTAAAGATTAGAGGTAGATGTAAGTGTGACAGCGATTGTTAAGTGAAGATAAATAGTTCCCTGCTGTGTGAGTCAAGTCTTGGATAATTTATTTTACTCCAAGCAGAGGTTACTCACCTCCTCCTACCACCCCCAAACAACCTTGCCTATGATATATCTTCCCTTTTCATTGGAGAAAAAGTCAAGCATGTATTCAAATATTCAGCACAAGGTTGTTCTTGCCTCTACAAAATCATGTCTAAAATTGGTGAGATTAAGGACTCATCCAGCATCAAGCAGCACAGTCTACGCTAAGAAGTGAAGCCAAACGTCTTATGTGACAGCTCAGAGGTTTAACCACAAGTTTACACATCCTACAGCCTTTTAATAGCATTTTCAGTGCCTTACTTCTCTGTAGGCATTGCCTCTGTATTTGTGCAAATGAACTAACCTAAATAACTATGACTTGAGCAAGGACATTCTTATGTGTCTAAGAAGCCCTATGATGCAGCTGCACAACTGCTGTGAGTTCTACTGTTTATTGTAGTACTTCACACACATGCAGCTAGTGAAATGAAAAAAACTTAACATAAGTTGTGTCAGCATTTTCTTGTAAAATCTTTGAATAAAGAGAAAAGTTTATATAGGAAAACTTTTACTTAAGAAAAATTAACATTTTTTTCATTCAGGTTATAGAAGGTGTACCTTAGTTACTTATTAATGTATTAATTACTGGTTTAAACAGGGATATAGTGACAAGTTTTAGCTAGAAAATGGAGAAAGTACAAATTTTTGTGTAATTTTGAGGTAGTTTTCTTTGGTTTTGTTTTTGAATTATTTCTTTTTTTTAAAGTGTTTATTTTGTGTGAATGCACACATAAAAAATTGTATGCACATAGCTTGCCTGCGTATTTAATCCTATATGTAAAAGATTATTTTTCGTTTTCCTGCCTCCATACTGTAATGAAAAAGTATTTTACTAGGCAACTACTTTTCCATTCTATTGTTTTCAACTGGGAAAAAAAATCTATTTTTATTAAAGATCATCTTAGAAGTATGATTTTCTTATTGGTCATAATAACCAAGATAAAGGAACTGTATAACCAAATTAGATGTGGCAGCCTGGGTTGAAATTTAGTGTAATTGTCCTAAAATTGGTTGTTGCATGCAAAATTAATGGAGCCAGTGAAACTCATTATCAGCTTTATTTTAAAAATGCTATGTTAAGCAAAATTAATTTATTAAGTGCCTTTCTAATTTCAGTTCTGTGATGTCTTTATGCAGCAGCACTTGTAGGGTGTTTTTTATAATAATGAGGGTGGGAGTTTTTCTGTTTGAGTGACCAGGAGGCTGCATCCAGTTGCCTCAGTACAAGGCATATAGCAGGTAGTCTGCACTATTACTTCAACAGTCACCTCTGAGTTCTTCAAAATAACTTATCAGAAATGCTTTCTGCTCCTGAACCAATCCAGCATGTATCACTGGCATCAAAAATTCTTTTGTGTCTTGACACTAGCTTGCAGACTTGTCAATGAGTCAACATGTCTTTCCGTCATGAGACAGTGAGTTTAATTTCTCTGATGCCAGAACAGCTTGGATGGTTATCACTCACTCACAGAGGGTGAATCTACTGGTAATAATGGCATATATGTTTCCCTTCTTGAATCAAACCATTATGCCCTGTCCCCTCTATGAAGAAGCTGTTGAATACCTGCAAGGTGAGGATCAATTGAATAAGGGTGTCTGTTAATTAAAATATTTGGTAATACAAAAATATCTCAGTGGTATCCTAGAGTGCATTAAGAAGAGTCTGGCTAGCAGGTCAAGGGAGGTTATCCACCCCTTCTACTCTGCTCTAATGAAGCCACATCTGGAGAACTGTGTCGAGTTCTGGGCTCCCCAGCTAAAGAAAGACAAGGAACTACTGGAGAGAGTCCAGATGAGCCATGAAGGTGATCAGGGAACTGGAGCATCTCTGTTATGGAGAGAGGCTGAGTTAGCTCATTCTGTTTAGTCTGGAGAAGACTGAAAGGGGATCTTATCAATGCTTATAAATATCTAAGGATGGGTGTCAAGAGGATGGCGCCAGACCATTTTCAGTGGTGGCCAGTGACGGGCCAATGGGCCAATGGGTACAAACTAGAGCACAGGAAGTTCCAACTCAACATGAGGACAGTCTTTAAGGTGACAGAGCACTGGAACAGGCTGCCTAGAGAGGTTGTGAAATCTCCTTCTCTGTTGATGCTCAAAACTTGCCTGGATGCATTCCTGTGCAACCTGCTCTTGGTGAACATGTTTTATCAGGGAGGTTGGATTAGATGATCTCCAGAGCTCCCTTCCAACATCTACCATGCTGTGATTCTGTGTTCAATATTATTTGTATGAAAATGCAAAAGCTGGTCAGCTTCCTGCAAATTCACGGCTGGCTCCTGTTGGTCATGGTGGCCCTAGGTGTTGTTTGCTGCTGTATCAGCTGATGTTACTTATACCCAATTCCAACCTAACAAGAAAGTACAGTAGGGAGAAAATGGTTGCTAACTGTGGCTTTGTGTTTCTTCAGCTTGAGGTGACTGGAGTCCAGGCACAGCAATGTTCCCTAAGCTCCAGTTCAAACTGGACACTTTCTTGAAAAGGGCTATGTGAGTATGAAATTCTCACAGAAATTCTCACATACTGACCTCTGTGAGGAGAAGAATGCACGTAGCTGCTATAAAACATGTAGTGTCTTTGTCAATATGAACTTATTTTAACTTAAAACTACTCCAACAGCTTTTATCAGAGTGCTGAAACCTCTGAGGGATAGCTGAGTGCCATGGTGCCTTTGAAGGTATAGTGATATTGCTGGCAAGACATCAATAGACAAAACATTGGTAGACAAAGCAGTCACCTGGCCTGTCTTGTATGTCACTGAGCCCTGTTTAAGGCACCCAACCTTACTGAAAATCCACTATGTCTGTTGGTCTGTGGCTAATCCAGGCAGTGAAGGAAGGGGAGCTACAGAAACACAATTTCTGTTGCATGGAAAGGATTAGAGGTGCCAATTTTGACATTTTACATAGTCTTAAAATTCTTGTGCTGTCTGTAAATGGGGAGGAGGGGGGGAGGGGAAGGGAAAGGAGTAAGGAGAAAGGAAATAAACCCCCCCCCAAGGGACTGTATTATGTGTACTGTGCCTGAGCTATGAATCTGCAAGCTAGATATCCATATTTTTGCTTTGCATTTGTGGTTTCAATTCACACTAATACTTCCAATGCAGTGTTAATAAAGTAGTAAACAGGTTAATGCCCAAATCCACTGAGGATTACTGAGTGGAAAGAAAATAACTTGAATCCCTGTGCCAGAGAGTGGGTGGAAAGAGGAAGATCCCTGCCCAGTGAGGAAAAGGAGTGTAGATGCAGACTCCGGAGGTTGGATTAGATTGTATTGGGGTATAAGGTTCTTTGTAAGATGATAAGATTTTGCTAGAGAATGAAAAAATACTTCCTTTCAAGTCTATTTAACCAATATGCACCAGAACTGAGTATGTACATCTTCTCCCTGAGTGGTAGACAGTCTACCACTCAACACAAAAATAATCAAGACCTAGTTACCGTCAGTCAGCCATCATTAATTTACATGCCAAAGTTCTGAAATATTTCAAGTGAAGTTGGTACAGAACCAAGATGAATTCAACACATGCAGGAGCACACCTCTGGGAGCTCTTCCTCTTTTCCTTTCATTTAATTTTCCTTTAATTTCGTTCTGTGGCATTAGGTTGTACCTACTCATTTATCTTTCTAAACTGTTCAAATAAATGTGCCCAAATCATTATAATCAGCCTGTTAATGAATTTCAGCAGACTGAACTAAATAGCATCTTTGTCATAGCAGAAACCTGAAGAGGCTGGAGATGTGTAGTACTAGGATGTCAGTGGATTTTTGTGTTCCTCCGAAACCATTTTAAAAAAATTTAAGATGAGTATGATAGCTAATGAGAGCATGTTTGCTTTTAAACAGTTGCAAACAGTGATGTGGGACAAATGCCATTTATGGTTGAGGATGGTTTATGTGACATTGGAACCAGCTGAGGAGCAAGAGAGCAAGTATGACACTAGCTTGGGCCTCACTGTCACCATAGAAGTACAGAAGCAGGGAGGGATGCAGTGAATTTTTTTGATCTAACCTAAGTTATGTTCCTTGACAGGGAGCTTCTATTGGCAAGTAGTTCCTCACAGTTTATTAATTAAACTGTATGCTTAGTAAGAAGAGACTGAAATGCAGATTACCAGTATTTTACTAAACTCTTTGAACATAACTTTATTTTTAGGTGGGTGAGTTGCAGATTTGCTAGCAACCACCTTTGGAACAGCTTGCTGACGCTGACTTAGGGAATGCTGAGAAGAATGTGAATCTGTCAGTTGTGGCAGTGTCTGTATCTGGAGCTGTAAAATATATGCATGAAAATGCTACTTCACATTGTGTAGCATGTAATAAGCAATATTTGCTTCCTGCAACATGCATCTTTAGCCTGTGATTCGCTGAATGTTTCAGAACAGTCTAATATCAGGAAAATACATTAAGACTAGATGGAATCATCTACCTCATATCGTAAATCCAGAGTTTAAAGTTACTTGACTTTTGTTCAGACAAATAAAAGACATCTTTTCACTCATCTTGGACTGATTTGAAATGAAATTATCAAAGAAACATAATCAGAGATTTCATTCAGATTAGGTTTTTTGGTTTGGATCACACACTCTCCAAATAAAACAACACTGACTAGATCATTATGAACTGAAAAATTAAAAGATGCTAAACCAAACAACTCATTCTGATGATTTTGTTTTATTGTACTTTGTGAAACTTGAATTTGTTGAAGATTTTGATTGTGCAAATCTGCCTTTCTGTGACTATTTTCATCTGTGTCACAATAATATTGCAAGATTCTTGTTGGAACCACATATTTTATCTTTTAAAAGTATTTTGGCCTGATGCTTACATACCCAGCTGAAGTGAACTGACAGCTGTTTTCTGTGCTGAGGGGATATGTTAAAACTAACCTGCTGTTTTTGTAATTAGTGTGGTACAGCTTGTTGCATTAACATGCTTATTTTTGCAACACGAGAGGGAGAGCTAAGGCATACGAACATTCAAGCCCAGGTCCACAAAAGCACATGGAAAGAAGAATAAGCCATTGAAACTCACCTCAGTAAGTCCAAGGGATCAGAAGCACTATCTGCACTGAGGCTCTGACACTATTCAAGCAAGGACTATCAGGGTAATTGGGTCAATCAGGGAGAAAAATAAAGTCTTGCACTGCAGCCTGGTGAGGCAGTTCCTCCACAGGGAGGGAAGGTGCTGTGCTTTGGACCTTGGCTTTGAAGTGCATACCCATTTTTCATCAAGAGTGTTATCAATACAAATCAGAAGACTGAGCGTATCTCTCGCCTCTCTTACTTTGATCTCAAGCAAATGCACTTACCTGGTTACGGTGTCACACTCCAGTTTCCAAGATCTTGGTCTTGCTGACCCTTTGAGTTGCTGGCTGAGCCCCTCAGGGATAGTGAAGGCCAGATGCACTATTGCAGAGCCTGCAGGTGAGACATTGTGAGTCTGAACCTTCCCAGGGTCCTCCCATTCCCTGGCTTATTGCTCTGCACTGTTATGTAGGCCAGCAAGTTGCCAGCTCCCACCCAGAAACATGCACCTTCTGAGAGAAGATGTAGGGCTATGAAATTCTGGACTGTGGGAAAGAAATTAAGCTGAGTAAGGCAGCAGAAATTAAGAGGCAGATTTTCTCATCTGTGTGACTTCCTGGAGCTTATGTGACACATTAATTCCACTCCCAGAACCCAGGTTGGAACCCTGTTGTAGGGCTGATCTTGTGCAACTTCTGTGCAAACTCACAAGAAATCTGTGGCACATGAAGGTCTAAAATAAGTTCTTTTGCAATCAAAATATAGTTCTCCAGTCTTGGTCTGCCTTTGTCTCCAAGGAGGGGAAACAAAGGAAAAAAATTTTCCTTTGCAAGGTAGGCAGTGCTACAGGGCCATCAAGTAAAATCTCTGTGGGGCATAGCAAGGGTTAACTGCTTACTAACAATTCCTTATAATTTAACAGTGTAACTGATCACAACCACTCCATAACAACAGCTTATAAACCTTCACCACAAATAATTTATCCTATGTAATTATTGTTAACAAAAGTAACTCTCATTAATGTTCAGAAATGAAGTGAAACAGGTGGACACAGATATTCATTGTGGGATGCTACCACTGTAACAGCAGAATCAATTTTGTGATAAAAATAGGTATCTTAGAGTAGAAGGAATGACAAACAATGTCTGTCATAGGAATCATAGAATCATCGGAAGAGACCTTAGTGATCATCAAGACCAACTGTACCTGCTCACTACTAGATTATATCCCTAAGCACTTCATCTACCCACCTTTTCAATACCTCCAGCGATGGTGACTCAACCACTTCCCAGGGAAGCCTGTTCTGCTGCCCAATAAACCATTTGGTGAAGAATTTTTTTCCTAATGTCTGATCCAAACCTCCTCTGGCATAACTTGAGGCCATTCCCTCTCATCCTATTGTGCCACAGGGGAGAAGAGACCAACACTCACCTCTCTACAACCTCCTTCCAGGTAGATGTAGACAATGATAAAGTCTCCCCTCAGCCTTCTTTTCTGTAGGCTAAACAAGCCCAGTTCCTTTAGCCTCTCCTCATAAAGCTTGATCTCCAGCCCCCTCATGAGCTTTGTTGCCCTTCTCTGGACATGCTTCAGGGCCTCAGTTTCCTTTAGCCTCTCCTCATAAAGCTTGATCTCCAGCCCCCTCATGAGCTTTGTTGCCCTTCTCTGGACATGCTTCAGGGCCTCAGTGTCCTTTAGCTTCTCCTCATAAAGCTTGATCTCCAGCCCCCTCATGAGCTTTGTTGCCCTTCTCTGGACATGCTTCAGGGCCTCAGTGTCCTTTAGCCTCTCCTCATAAAGCTTGATCTCCAGCCCCCTCATGAGCTTTGTTGCCCTTCTCTGGACATGCTTCAGGGCCTCAGTGTCTTTCTTGTAGTGAGGGGCCCAAAACTAACACAGTATTTGAGGTGTGGCTTCACCAGTACAGGGGCAGAATCACTTCCCTGGTCCTGCTGGCTACACTGTTTCTGATACAGACCAAGATGCCATTGGCCTTCTTGGCCATCTGGACCTGC
Organism: Piaya cayana; assembly: GCA_013389865.1. Lineage (NCBI taxonomy): Eukaryota > Metazoa > Chordata > Aves > Cuculiformes > Coccyzidae > Piaya > Piaya cayana. The sequence goes on along the minus strand of WAAB01000931.1, from coordinate 225,424 downwards.
TGTTGATTCATATTCAGCCGGCTGTCAACCAAGCACCCTCAGATCGTTCTCTGCCAGGCAGCTTTCCAGCCACTTTTCCCTGACCTGCAGTGCTACGTGGGGTTATTGTGTCACAAGTACAGGACTGAGCACTTGGTGTTGTTGAACCTCATACCATTGGCCTCAGCCCATCAGTCCAGTCTGTTTAGATCCCTCTGCACGGACTCCCTACCCTCCAGCAGATCAACACTTACTTCCAGTTTAGTGTCACCTACAAACTTACTAAGGGTACATTCAATTCCCTCATTTAGATCAACGATAAAGATATTGAACAGAAATGGACCCAGCGCTGAGCCCTGGAGGACACCACTTGTGACCAGTCTCCAATTAGATTTAACTCCATTTACTACAACTCTTTAGGTCCAGTCATCCAGCCAAATTTTAACCCAGAAGAGGGTCAAAGCCAGTGGCAGCCAGTTTCTTAAGCAGAATACTGTGAGAAACGGTGTCAAAAGTTTTACTGAACTCCAAGTACATTATATCCGCAGCCTTTTCCTCTTCCATTAAGTGGGTGATAGGTTAGTTTGACACGACTTGCCTTTCATAAACCCATGTTAACTGGGCCTGATGACCGGATTGTCTCATGTGTGCTGTGTGATAACAGTCAAGATGACCTGTTCCATGACCTTCCCTGGCACTGAGGTCAGACTGACAGGCCTGTAGTTTCCTGGATCCTCCTTCTGACCATTCTTGTAAGTGGGCATGACATTTGCCAACCTCCAGCCAAATGGAATTTCCCTAGTCTTACAAGACTGATGGTATATGATGGAAAGGGGTTTAGCAAGCACCTCCTCCAGCTCCCTTAATACCTTCAGGTGGATTCCATCTGGCCCCATAGACTTGTGAATGTCTACCTGGCCTTCACAATTCATCCTAAGAACCTGAATTCCCTTTTAATTGCCCTCTTTACAAAAGCTGCTTTGATGGATGACCTGGGGTGTCTCAGCCTAGGGAACATTTCTAGGTGGTGAGACCTATCATCCTCATTAAGGTTCAGTTCCACTTGATGACCTCCGTATCTATTGTGCAAGGAAACCTGGGAGACTGAGGTTGAAACAGGGGAGACACACCTGCTGCACTGGGCAGGAAACTGCTGCCATTCCCCTCCATCACCTAAACTTCTCTTCAACTGAATGGAAGAGGATGGGCAGTCCTCTTTTGTACGAGGCATGCTTGTCTATTGGGTTTGAGACAGGGAACACAAGGTGTTGTTCCAGCGGTCAGTCTCCCACTCACACTTCCTGATGGTCCTCAGCCTGATCACCTCCTCCCTGAGTTTCATCACCAGGTAGAGGAGTTCCTCCACCCAAATANGCATGTCCTGCATCCTGGCATATAGGTTTGCAGCATGCACCCAATGGGGCTCAATCTGGGAAGCTGCATCTGTTTTGACTGGTGCAGAGCTTGGAGAGGCCTTAATTTTCTGCCAAGTGGACACTATGGTTCCCTGGTACTCCTGGCTGAGGTCCATCACCCTCCCCACATCCTTGTCTACTCACCCTGCCTGCGCAAACTGCCATGCCATGCCCTTCTGACACACCACACACCTGTTTTCCCTCTCCCATTCACGGTGCTCCTGTCACTGGCACTCCTTAGGGGACGTTTAACTCTCCCATGAATACTTCCAGGAACACCTCATCTGCAGTAGTCACCCAGGTGTGAACTGCCACTTTCGAGAGTCAGGAGCCACCCACTCCTAGCTCACTCAAGGGCTCCCCTTGCTCCTGGAATTACCAGTCTGCCTTGATCTAGCACTGAACTGCAGAGCTTGCCAACGCTGCCACCAATTCTGGTCGACTGAGTGTTGCTGCATAACAGACTAGATGCCATTAACTAAAAAGCAACATAGAAAGCACTTTTGACTTTCGCTTGCTAAGTGTAATCTAACAGTACCCACCACAAACCAGAGGTCAATATCTCTTCCCTTCTAGCAAATGCTGGTTATGGAGGAAAACTAAGGAGTAGTGTTCTTTCTTTGAACAGTGCTTCCATTAGCAGAAATATCCCTGTTTGTAAGAGGTTTTGCTGTTGAAGCACACAGCCACTGGACTTAAGGGTTTTAGATCTTCTAAAATATCAACAACAACTCCAAAATCATCTTGAACTTAAACATTTATAGACAGAAACTTTGGTGAGACATCACCAAATAACTGAGCTTTTCCTTTTACACTTTAAGCTATGTATTAAAATAATCTTGTTTCTTCCTCTGGGCTTATGTTTATTTTGCAATGGAATATCTATAATTCGTTTACACTTAAAACTGAAGTAGGGAGCCTGTTTGCTGACATGTGTTCTATTGATTACTAGTAAGTGAATAGGTTATTGTGGCCTCCCTGACAAAAAAATCCAGAAGAAGAGCCACCATCTATGTTCCTGCCAGACCTGGATGTCAGTTTCTGCTTTTTGAGCACAGGAAGACTCTTAGGTAGTACAGTTGAATTAGGAATGCCTGTGCTTCACCCTCTAGATCCTCAGCAAAAGTTTGCTACAATTGCCAAGCCAGTCTTTCCATTAGTCTGCGTGCTGTCTTACACTTCAAAGTAACCAGAAAAGATATTAAACACTAACAGATCAGTAGTAATATTTTGGGAATCTTTTGCAAATTATCTCATTGGGAAAACAGTCAGATGTATTGTCTGGGATATGCGCATGCATCCATAAAAAATTTCATCTCTGAAAATTTTTACTAAGACTATGTTTTTAGCTGATGCACAATTTGATAAAGTTGCATGTGGCTTCCATATAAACTGAAATATTTTTCTCTTTTATTATTATGGTTTTGGTCAATACTTGCCACTTCTGAGACTCTTTGTTACTGAATCAGAGAATCAACTCCTCTTTTCCTGAATAATGCTTGAAAAAACATTATCAAAGATTATCTCAGTCAGTTTTGTTGATGTGCATATTATTTACAAATTAGTAACTGATAATTAAAAATATGAATGCAAAGTTAATATATGCTAAAGCTGAAAAATGCAAGTAGTTTATTTCATGGCAAACATCATATTCTGTTCAGTAGAATTAGTGTGTTATATGTCCTTTATGGTCTTTATAGAAGCCCTTCTTCTTTATAATAAGGTGCATATTTATGACAAATACACAGCAGAAATCAGTGTGATTCTAAGCCAAGGTACTTCTTAGAGAGTAGATGGCTGTATTAGAAGATATGGCAGTATAGTTGTGCTTTGATTCAGTCTTTCCTTTGAGAAAAAAATCCTATTCATGTTTTAATGTTTTGATATAGTTGGCTTCATTTGGAGGTATTCAGCATTTTTTGTATGGGAAAGCTTCTAACAGGAGCTACTCAGCTCTTTATGAATAGAAACTCAATTTCTTAAGTGTAATAGAGCTGTTCATTGGCTCTGTCCTTGTGTTCTACCATTGAAATTATAAGTAAATATTCATAAACAAAAAAAGTGTCATTATTCAGTCTACATCCTAAAGGATGGAAACCTAAACATTTCTTTATGAAAGTAAAATGAGATGGCAAATACACGTACCAAAAAGGAGAGGCTTTTTTGTACAATGAGGGTTGGGGGGTAGGGGTGTCTATAATAAAATGGCTCTAAAAATACACTGTGGACTTCGATGGCAATCTTCTTTGAAGGATTCTTCATTTGGTGCTCAATATCTGAAGGAGGCTGTTGGTTTCATAGGCTCTGACCGTGAATATTCAATATAACAGACTTTTTTGATCTATTGTCCTCACTTCATGGACCAGCTTTCATGTATTGGTCTAATGAAAGGTAGCACAGAAGGCTGTTTCCACCAGTTCCCAGCAATTTATCTGCACAGCAGGTGGCAGGCAGTGGGCCCAAGAGTGTTGGATGGTCTCCCTCATGCTTCCTGGCATGGAGCTACTGGATTCCAGTTCCTGGTGCTCTACCTCACAGTAGACGTCTATTAGTGCGCCTAGTATGTCCTCCATTGCGAACTGCAGCACTGTCAATCTTGCTTGTAGGCACCAGTGTCCACTGTCTACAGCTGACCTGAGCGTGAAAGTCCCTAGTGAAATCTGGAGGGTGAAGATTGTGCAACTGATGAGCAATGAACACTGACAAGTGCTAGCTCTGGTTATGCAAAGCACTGTGCCTCCTGTGTGACTCCCAGTAAATGTGTTAGACTGGTTGGGCTACCAAGAGCACCAGAGTTGAAGACAACATCTGAGAATAAGGGCATAAGGGTGGGGGAAAACTTCCTAGGCAAGCTGGGCTGAAAAAAGTGTTAATCTGCTGGGACATAGGGAACAGCTGATAAGCTATGTGGTGGAGACAGACCTGGGAGTGTTGTTGAGAGCCAGTTAAATATGAGTAGGCAATGTGCCCACATGGCCAAGAAGGCCAACAGTATCCTGGTTCATATCAGAAATAGTGTGGCCAGCAAGACTGAGGAAGTGATCATCCCTGTGTACTCAGAGCTGGTGAGGCTGCACATAGAATACTGTAGTCACTTTGAGGCCCCCCACTAGAAGAAAGACATTGAGGTGCTGGAGCACGTCCTAAGAAGGGCAACAAAGCCGGTGAAGGGGCTAGAGAATAAATCTTATGAGGACCAGCTGAAGGAACTGGATCTGTTCAGCCTGGAGAAAAGAAGGCTGAGGAGAGATCTTATCACTCTCTATAACTACCTGAAAGGAGGTTGTAGCTAGTGGTTGTTGCTCTCTTCCCCCAAGTAACTAGATATAGGATGAGAGCATATGGTCTTACATTGCGCCAGATGAGATTCAGATTGGATATTAGGAAAAAATTCTTCACCTAAAGGGTTGTCAAGAACTGGAAGAGGCTGCCCAGGAAAGTGACTGAATCACCCACCATCACTGGAGGTATTTAAAAGATGTGTAGATGTGGCACTTAGGGTCATGATTTAATGGTGGTGTTGGCAGTACTAGGTTAAGGGTTACACTGGATTATTTTAAATAGTTTGGGTTGGAAGGGACCTTAAAGATCATCATTAAAAGTCCTTTCCAGTATAAACACTTCTATAATAGTATGATTCTACAACCCTGAGAGCCAACAAGAGTTGGGTTCCTGGAAACTTTTGGAAAAAAAGACTTCAGCACTTAATTATAAGATTTTTTTCACTAATGTTGATATGTGTAATTGTTTAAATTAGTCTTTCAACTAAATCATAAAATGCTTTTAAAGCTACACCCATTCTTCCTCTATTCAGAAAAGTCACTTTAGGAAGTAAA